>ML795754.1:47837-63026 GCA_009831015.1 Picea engelmannii
GGACTTTCACCTCCAAAATGCGATTTCAACAAAATTCAATGTGTTTCTGATTTCTCCCCTTGCATGTTAACAACAACTTGAGCAAGTACCTTCAAATCTGGATGGGACTTTTGCTTTTGTTTTTGCTTCAATCTTCTTATCTTTATTTTAAGGCACTTGGCAAGCCACCATAGACTATTGTAATCTTTGGTGATCTTCTGCTTTCTTTTCTTCTCTTTAACACTTTCTCGAGCCAGTCTCTCAAATGCAGCGTTGGTTTTTGCGAAGTTATCAGACAACTTATTGTACCTTTCTTTGATTACTTGTTCCAAAACCTCTTGCTGAGCGATTACCTCTTTCAGATGCTTGATTTTCTGAGTTTTCTTTGACTTATATATTTTTGATGTTTCTCCTTCCTCTGTATGAGTGAAGGTCTCATAATTCTGTGAAAACTCAGTTGACTACTCATGACTCTTGGTGACAGGGCTCTCATCTTGTTGCTCTGGTTCTGAGTCTGTGTAGGGCAGGTTTAATATGTTTGTTCTCTTCTCTATAGGCTTCTCTGTGGGCTGTTCTGTAGTGGTTTCAAAGTTTAACCTTTTCTTTGACCTGTGGGATTTTACTCCAAAGATTATATCTTCTGGAGGTCCTGGCAGGGTCCTCCTCTTCCTCGAACTGCTTTGAGGAGTCAACTGTTTCTTTGAACTTTTCCCCTGTTCATTTACGGGCTGAGTCTATGTTTCAAAACCCTCCCAAAATAGAAAATGATGCCAGCTCCTTCTCTGTTGTCTTAACTTCTCCAGAATGATCAATTTGATAAGGCCAAAGTGGCACAGAGTATTCTTCATGCTTAGGGGTTGAGCCCTGATCTTCTTGCAGACCTTAGTTAAACTCTTATGTAAGAAAAAAGGTAAATTGAGGAGAGTCTTGCCTGTGAAATGGTCCAGGAGCTTAAAATGATACATCATGAGTTTGTCATACCTGCCCTCCGAGGTTATGTAGAGTTGGATGCCCTTAAAAAAACTCCTTCCACTCCTCTTCTAGATAGGAAACCAGCATGCTCTTCTTCCATGCGTTGTGCTTGAACTCTTCCTTTAAATAAGCTCTGAAATTCAAGTTTTTGGTGGCAGTGATTTTGAACCAACTCTGGCCCGATCTTGGTAGGCTCGTTGCTGCAGCAATGGAAACTTCATCTACTATGATTTCCAAGGACCCAACACGAGCCTTATTCCCATCAAAAGTTTTGGCAAAAGCCTCTGCTGTCGACTGGTGACAACCGTTCTGCAGCCTTTCAACAAATTTGATACAACCTGCATTGGAGAAGTGTTTCTGTACTTCTGGATGCGTTTGTAGGAAAGATAGGCTGTCCAACTCTTTTCTGAGTAGAGAGCCACTGCGTCTCCTCGCCATTTGTAGCTTGAAAACCCCAACAATTCTGTATACCAACCCCTGCAACTGTTGTTCGAGTCGAGGTCTTGCACTGTTGAAAGCACTCGGGAGTCAGCTCTGTTTTCTAACATTAGAAACTTAACAAACCTTCGTGAACAATGTGTGATATGGAAGCAATGATTTGATTTGATGTTGTCATCCCGGCAGTACAACTTCTGTACCTGCGCTAATGAATTTGAACTTGCCATGATTGTGGAGCATGAGTCTCTGAACCGAATCCGATTTGCAATCCGACTTGGACGTGGAACTCAAGTTTTCATGATTATCCACTTTCACCAGCGCATCTTTCTTGATTGCATGACGTGAGTTGATCACATCATGATTTGATTTTTGAAATGTGGATAAACGCACGTGATTCCCGCTTTCTTCAGCCAACGGCCCGTGGAAAACGCCCCTTAGCTGTTGAAACTTACCGCTTTCACCAGCGCACAATTCGCTTTCACCAACGCACAATCCTGTGGAAAATGCCCCTTAGCTGTTGAGACTTACTGCTTTCACCAGCGCGCCACCCCGTGAGAACTGATCCTTAGCTGTTGAAAGTCTTCACTTTCACCAGCGCACAACCCGCGACAATGCTTCTTTGGATGTTTTGAAAATCAACACTTTCACCAGTGCACAGACCTATGAGAGATGCTCCTTAGCTATTGAAAGTCGCCACTTTCACCAGCTAACACTCATGTTTTAAACACACGTTAGCTGTTGAAAGCATTTTATGAAATTTTTAAAGAGAAGACCTTTATGGATCGTCTTATTTCTAAGTCAAAAATCAAAACCTAAGTTTTGCAGCTAGAAAAAACTCAAAACTAATCTGAGAAAACTACCAATAGCCATGCTATCCACCACAAAATGTGACCAAAGGGACGGGTTCATTTTGGGAGCTAACAACATTAAACATGGAGAACAGGGGAAGACAAAAGGATAGAGGAAAGGGATAGGGGAACCTTGGGAATTCTAGGAAGGCAAAATCCAAATCCAGACAAGGAAAGATAGAGTGCTGGAATTTTGGGAAGGAACGACATCTGAAGAAAGACTGCAGAGCTCCAAATAAACAAAAAGATGGACAACAAGAGAAAAATCAAGAAGCAAATGTAACAGGTGATGTGTTACACGATTCTTTGATTCTTTCTATAGATAATGTTTCTGAGTCTTGGGTAGTATATTCAAGGGATTCATTTCATGCCTCACCCCATAGGAAACATTTTCTAGATTATGTTCAAGGTGATTTTTGATAGGTTCATTTGGGTAATGATGCACCATGCAAAATTGTTGGAATGGGAAAGGTACAAATAAAGAAAAAGAATGGAAACCAATGGTTTTTGAAAGAGGTAATACATGTTCCATATCTAAGGAAAATTCTGATTTCAATTGAGCAGTTGGAAAGTGAAGGTTGTATATCTATATTTACAGATAAGGCATGGAAAGTCACCAAAGGATCACCAGTGATAGCAAAAGGAGAGAAGGTAGGTACATTGCATTTATGTACTGGTAATATTGATTCTTCTATATCTTTATCTTCTACATGAGTGGGTACAACACTGCGGCATCATAGGCTTGGACACATGAATGAGAAGGGGATGTAGATACTTCACAAAAAAAATTGTTACTAGATCCTAAACAAATTGATTTGGATTTCTGTGAGCATTATGTTTATGGAAAGTAGAAGAGAGTTAGATTTCTCAGAGTCGGAAAAGAAAAGAAGAGTGAAAGGTTAGAGCTTGTGCATACAGATGTATGGGGACCAACTCATGTATCATCTCTTGGTGGCTCTTGTTATTATGTTACTTTTATTGATGATGCAACTAGAAGAACTTGGTTTTATTGCATTCGAAAAATATTTGATGTTTTTGATACTTTTAAGAAACGGAAAGATTTGGTTGAGAATGAGATAGGAAAAAGGTTGAAGTTTCTTAGATCAGACAATGGAGGTGAATATTCCAGCAAGGAGTTTGATGATTATTGTTCACACCATGGGATTCGTAGAGAGAAAACAATTCCAGGAACACCACAAGAAAATGGTGTGTCAGAAAGGATGAACATGACAATCATGGAGCGTGGAAGGAATATGAAATTGCATGTTGGGTTGCCCTTATAGTTATGGGAAGATGTTGTAGATATTTATGTTTACTTAATATACAAATAACTTCAATCTCTTTGGATGGTGGAATTCCAGAGGAGGCATGGACAGGTAAAAAGGTAAACTATTCTTTTTTGAAAACTTTTGGTTGTGAAGCATTTGTCCATATTGATAAAGAAAATAAAATAAAGATTGAGGAAAAATCCAAGAAGTGTACCTTTATTGGATACGGTGTTAATGATTTTGGTTATCACTTATGGGATTATGAAAATCGCAAAATCATTGGGAGTAGATATGTCATATTCAATTAGAAGGTCATGTACAAAGATCAGTTGCAAGGAAATAAACAGGGAAAAGAAAAGACAGAATACACAGTGTTTGATGAAATCACTGAAAAATAAATTCCAAAGGTACTAGAAAATCAAAATGTACAACAACAGGAGAAACAGGTACCTCAAACTCCCGCAAGTGTTGTTAGAATGTCTACCAGGTTAAGTAGACCCCCTCGACGATACTCTCCTTCATTGTATTATTTATTGTTGACTGATTCTAGTGAACCAGAATGTTATGAAGAGGTAACGTTGGTAGACACTAAAAAGAAGTGGGAGAAAGGAATGAAAGAGGAAATTGATTCCTTTGTAAATAAACAAACTTGGGACTTGGTTCAGTTGCCTACATGAAAAAGAGCATTACACAATAAATGGGTTTACAGGTTGAAGGAAGAAGATGGAGGAAAAAGGAAGTATAAGGGTAGATTTGTTGTAAAGGGGTTTGCACAAAAGAAAGATATAGATTTTGATGAAATGTTTTCTCATTTTGTTAAGATGACTTCAATTAGGACTATTTTAAGTCTTGTGGCAGTAGAATGTTTGCATCTTGAACAGTTAGATGTAAAAACAACTTTTCTCCATGGGGATTTGGAGGAAGAGATTTATATGCAACAACCATAGGGGTATGAGGTCAAAGGGAAGGAGAATTTGGTATGCAGGTTGAAGAAGAGCTTGTATGGCCTAAAACAAGCTCCAAGGCAGAGGTATTTGAAGTTTTAAAAGTTTATGACAGAACAAGGTTATAGTAGATGTCATTCTGATTAGTGTGTTTATTTTAAAAAAGATAGAAAATGGAAGCTATATTATCTTGCTATTGTATGTAGATGACATGCTTGTTGCAGGGTCTAATATGAAGGATATAAATGTGCTCAAGAATAAATTAGCTAATTCATTTGCGATGAAGGATTTGGGTGTTGCAAAGAAAATCCCTGGTAGGAGAATAACAAGAGAAAAAAAAATCGTAAATTGACATTGTCTCAGGGTGAGTACATAGAGAATGTGTTGGATAGGTTTAGAATGTAGAATGAAAAACCAATTAGTACACATTTGGACAACCATTTCAAATTAACCAAGGAAATGTGTCCCAAGACACAGGAGGAGATAGAATACATGCCCAGGGTCCCTTATGTTAAGTTTTTACTGTTGTTATTATGTTATTTCCAAATTACATGAGAATTCAATGCATTTCCGAAACAAAAACATAAAGAGGATCACTGAAAGAAACACAATCACAAGGTACACAACATTTTATCCTTGGAAACCCTCATGGGGGAGAAAAACCATCAAAAAAATCCTCAATAATAGATTGCCAATACAATTCCAATACTAAGACCAAAACACCAAAGATAGACCAAGACTAAGCATGCACCTCTCTTCTCCTTTCTCCTGCAACTGCAACTTCCTTCAAGATATGCGCACTAGATGAGTGAGTGAGTGTTTTCAAATGAGACACCATCCTCACATATAAATACAAGTTGAGGTGGCGCTGGGGTTGTGTCTCTTCACTCGGTTGAGCTGACTTCTCCTAGAAGTGGCTAAAACCACTTTATAATTACTAGGGGGCGAATTTACAAATACCACTATATAAATACAGTTTTCCCAATCCACAAAAGGGGATTTTGTCTATAAAATAATAACTCAAATATAATTAGAATATTCTTCGAAGTTACAATATTTCAACACTCCCCCTTAACGAGAAGGGTATTATACTGACATGACTCAATACAAAATCATCAAGAGAAGGAGAGGGTAACATCATAATCAACATCTAGAACACTGACTGGCACATCTACAAATCATCAGAAGTTTTTCTCATCATCAATATCATCATTGTTTACAACATGGAGATGTAGTAACATCATCATCATCATCAACATGAAGCTGAAACATCAACATCAATAGCACGAAGCTGGAAAAACAATATCATCAACAACACGAAGCTGGAACATCATCATCAACATGTGGCAACAAAATGAGACAGGTGCATCAACACAACATTTGTGGTACTCTGTCAGATTGTCCTTAGCAGACCTTCGAGATATGCCTAGGAATCATAAAATTCCCTAGGATATAAAATCCTAATAAGCTACCACGTGGTACTCTAACAGACCGTCCTTACTAGACCTTCAGTATCTTCCCAAGAATCATAAGATTCCCTAGGATATAAAATCTTAACTAAGCTACCACTATTGACCACAACTGACATATACATGCACAGGTACTCTGACAGAGCGCCCTTATCGGACCTTCGTGATCTTCAGGATCTTCCTAGGGATAATCAATTCCCTAGGATATAAAGTCCTAACAGAGCTACCCGTTGTTGGTCAAGATACCATAGTATCATCAACATCACTCCCCCTTTCGAAGGAGGTCCTTTTGGACTACACCAAGCTTGTCTCGGAAGTAATCAAACTTCACACGAGACAGAGGCTTGGTCGACACATATGCAACCTGCTCATCTGTGCCAACATATTGGAGTTTTATTACTCCCC
Organism: Picea engelmannii; assembly: GCA_009831015.1. Lineage (NCBI taxonomy): Eukaryota > Viridiplantae > Streptophyta > Pinopsida > Pinales > Pinaceae > Picea > Picea engelmannii. Next base: position 54,161 of record ML795754.1, read on the forward strand.
TCTGCACAATATCATGAATTTAGTGGTACCATATCTCTATTTGCTTTGAATTATCATAGAACACTGGGTTCTCCGTCATCTTTATACAACTCTAGTTATCACATAGAATCATGGTGGCTTCCATCTCCAGATCGAAAAGACCTGTCAACAACCTCTGAATCCATATGGCTTCACAACTGGCGAAACATGATGCATTGTACTCTGTTTATGCCGTGCTAAGAGAAATATTGGATTGCTTCTTGCTTTGCCATGAAGTCATGGCTGACCCCAAATTGGAACAACATCCTAAAGTGCTCTTTCTGTCTGAAGCACTTCCAACCCAATCTGAATCATTATAACCATACATTTTGAAGTCATGATCTCCAATATAACAAAGACTATAATCCAACGTACACTTAAGGTATCTCATCACATGATTTTCAACTACAAGGTGAACACATCTAGGCTCCACCAGATACTGACTCAAGGTGTTCACAACAAAGCATATATATGGCCTCGTATTCGTCAGATACATCAATGATCCAATAATATGTCTGTATAGAGTAACATCAACCAACTCTGACGAAGTATCAACCAAGAGCTTCAAATTCATCTTCATGGGTGTGTTCATGGCTTTATATTCCAACATGTCAAATGTCTTTAGTATTTCAACTGCATACTTCCCTTGGTTAAGGAAGATATTCTCTAGGCTCTGCCAAAATTCAAGACCTAAGAAATAATGCATCAGGCCTAGAGATTTCATCTCAAACTATGCAATGAAATTTTTCTTGCAATCTGTGATGAGATTTTCTTCTCCTGTCAAGAATAAATCTTCCACATATAGTAGAAATATAACTGGCTCATCATTCATAACCTTGAAGTAAAGTTTAAGATCAACTTTACTCATGGTAAATCCCAAGATGGCTTTCTCTTTTGAGAGATCTTCATATGGGGAGGTTCTTGAGATTCTATCATATCATGATATTCTAGAATCTCATCATCAGGGGTAACTGTGACTTCCTTTACGGGTTCTGCAACTCTGGGAGCTACAAGTTCTTCTTCATATACTTCTTCAAGCTGAAATTTCCTTGATCTTTTGAGTGTTGCATATTCATCAAAGGTTACATCTATGCTAATCTCAATATGATGGTAACCTGGTATGTAAATTATGAAGGCCTTAGAGTCCTCACAGTATCCAAAAAATATTCCCTTCTTTCCTGAAGGATCCAACTTAGTTCTCTTTTCTTTTGGAATGTGTACAAACACCAGAAAAACAAATATTTTGAGATGGCTTACTTCTGGCTTCTTTCCAGTGAACATTTCTTCGAGAGTTTTGAATCCAAGTGCACTATGGGATAATCTGTTTTGGACATATACTGATGTTCTTGCTGCTTCAGACCATAAGTGCATTGGGAGATTTTGATCGTGAATCATAGTCTTTACTAGTTCCATAATAGTTATCTTCTTTCTTTCCACTACACCATTTTGTTGAGGTTTATAGGGAGTGGTGAGATCCTTCTTAATCCCGACATATTTTCAAAAGCTTCCAAATTCATTTGAAGTATATTCTCCTCCATTGTCTGACCTGAGTATCTTGATTTTCCTTTCGGAGAGGTTTTCAACCAAGGGTTTGAATTCCTTGAACTTTCCAAGTACTTCATCTTTTGACTTCAAGATATAAACCCAAGTCTTGCGAGAGTAATCATCAGTAAAGGATACATAGTATACATACCCGCTTAGAGAGGTTGATGGCATTGGACCGCATACATCTGAGTGGACAAGTTCCAAGATTTCTTCTGCTTTATTGTCGCTCTTTGGAAAAGGATTTATTATTTTCTTTCCTTGTGCACATCCCTTGCATACACCTTCATGAGCAACCTTTAATTCTGGTAAACCTATAACTACCTTGCTTACATATGGTAAGGCTTTGTAGTTGATGTGAGATAGTATTCTATGCCAAATTTCACAAGGAATTTCAGTAGAGTGAGTCAAGGATACATCTGAGTGACCTTTTAACTTGTACAAACCACCTTATTTTGTTCCAATAACAACTGCATATTCTATAGTTTTTCCTTTAGACCACATAATAACTTCACCATCTATGAATTCAACCCTGAAACCTTTCTTATCTAGGGCTGAAATAGAAAGTAAGTTCTTTTTCAAACCTAGTACATAGAGTACATCCTTCATTCTCATTGAAGTTCTTGAATCAAGTTTGTAGGTGGCTTCTCCCATTCCTTTGATAGGGTACTGATAATCATCTCCAAGTGAAAATTTTTGGGGGAAGTACTCTTCTATAAGGCCGGGGAGAGTGTTCTTCTGACCTTTCATGTGCTTAGAGGCACCACTATCTATCAACCAAGTATCCTCTCTAGGTGTCATGGATCCTCAGAGAGCGGAAAACAAAACATATTGTTCAATATATTCTTTAACTAATGTCTTGGGTGGCTCATCATCTTCTAATGCACGGGCATGATGTCTTTTTTTTATTTCTCCTCTTGTATTCTTCCCTTGTGACAGGACAATTCTTAGCAATATGTCCCATCTTATCACAATGATAACATTGATAGGAGGATAAATATTTTCCCTTTCTTTGACCCTTATGAAATTTCTGGAATCTCTTCGGAGAGTGAGATTCTTTATGAAATTGGGTCTCCTTTTGAAAATGAGACTTTTTCTTTCCACACTTAGCATGAGTAGCTAGGGCTTGATCTTCAACTCTCAATAGGACGGCTTCTCGGTTGACTACTCTTTCTTCTTATTGAACACATTCTTCCCATAAACTGTCAAATTTGAGTTTCTCTTTTCTTGCACAAATATTTTGGATGAAGGCATCCCAAGGTCTTGTGAGACCATTAAGAGTTGTCATCACGAGTTCATATTCATCTAAGTTGTCGCCAATTTCCTCTAACTGTTCCTTGAATTGAGAAACCCTAGAGAAATAGTCTTGAATTGTTTCTCCTTTTTGCATCTTTGTATTCTTGAGTTGGGTTCTCAAGTTCATATTCTGGTTGATGTTCTTTCCTTCATACATTCTGGTTAGGGCATCAAACATATCTTTTGGAGTATTCTTAGAAGACACTTGAGGGATCAAGTGGTATTTAATGTAAACTGCAATTATTTTTTTAGCCTTAATCATATCCTTCTTGTACTTCTTTTTGGTTGCATTTTCTTCAAGTTCCGATACATTTTATTTTATGAATTTTTCAAGGTCATTCTCTTCAAGAATGAGTCCAATTATGTACTTCTAGGCACATAAATTTTCCACACCTTCTAGCTTGTCAACAAGCTTGGTGCTTGCAGACATTTTGACCTGGAGCTAAGAAAATGACCAGAAAATGAAAATACTCAAAAATTGAAACTGAGCTTACCAAGAGATGTGTTGGGCTGAGGCGAGTTTGTTGGAGCTGACTGTTTTAGAAAATTCCAAGTTTTACCCCTTGAAACTTGACCTACGCAATTTTGGACTGCTACTTCTGGTACTGGTTTTGGTTTTCTGGTTTTCTGGTACCATTCAAAATAGGGTTTGCATTTTTGGAGAATCTGGCCACTGAAAAAGTTCGCTCAAGCTACCAAAAGATGCGCTAGGGCAGGGCACACTTCCCAAGATTATTTTTGGTCAAAAATTTCTCTTCAGTAAAAAACCCTAATTTTCTTATACGACAACAATGATGTCTAGATACCCAGTGAAAGATGCTCTCTTCAGGCAAGCTCTGATACCATGTTAAGTTTTTACTGTTGTTATTAGGTTGTTTCCAAATTATATGAGCATTCAATGCATTTCCAAAACAACAACATAAAGAATACCGCTAAAAGAAACACAATCACAAGGCACACAACATTTTATCCCGGGAAACCCTCATGGGGGAGAAAACCCAACAAAAACTTCCTCAATAATAGATTGCTAATACAATGCCAAGACTAAGACCAAAACACCAAAGATAGACCAAGACTGAGCATGCACCTCTCTTCTCCTTCCTCCTACAACTACAATTGGATTCAAGATATGCACACTAAATGAGTGAGTGAGTGTGTTCAAATGAGACACCATTCTCACATATAAATACAAGTTGAGGTGGCACTAGGGTTGTGTATCTTCACTTGGTTGAGCCGACTTCTCCTAGAAGTGGCTAAAACCACTTTATAATTACTAGGGGTCGAATTTACAAATACCACTGTATAAATACAATCTGACCAATCCACAAAAGGGGATTTGATCTTACACAAGACTCGACTTGATCAATCCGCAAAAGGGGATTTGATCCATAAAACAATAACTCAAATATAATTAGAATATTCTTCGAAGTTACAATATTTGAACACCTTATTCATCAGTGGTTGGCAACTTGATGTATGCGATGGTTAGCACAAGACTAGATATTTCACATGCAATAGGAGTTGTGAGCAGGTATATGAACAATCCATGTAAAGAACATTGGGAGGCAGTACAGTGTTTTCATAGGCATTTAAGAGGTACTTTTACTCATGCATTATGTTTTGGAGGTCCAGACATTGTTCTACAAGGATATGTTGATTCAGATATGGCAGGTGATAAAGATAGAAGGAGGATCACCACAGGGTATTTTTTTACTGTAGGTGGAACAACAGTAAGTTGGATTTCAAAATTACAAAAGGTTGTTTCACTTTCAACAACAAAAGCAAAGTATGTTGCTGCTACAGAGGCTAGTAAAGAAATGATTTGGTTACAAAGGTTTATGGAGGATTTGGGAAAGAAACAAGAGAATAGCAGGTTCTATTGTGACAGTGAGAATGCCATTCATCTTGCAAAGAACACAACCTTCCATTCATAGACTAAGCATATACAACTTAGGTACCATTTCATATGATCCGTCTTGGAAGATGGACATTTGAAGTTGGAAAAGATACATACTAGCCAAAATCCTACATACATGTTAACAAAGGGAGTAACCATGGAGAAACTGAGTTCCTACTTAGTTTCAGTTGGCCTTCAAGCATGAAGGTGAAGATGAGAAATTTTCCAGGTCCAAGGTGGAGTATAGTCTAGCAAGTACAACAACAGTGGAGTTGTTTTGATTAGTCTCCAAGTGGGATATTGTTGGTTGTGGAACCCGATTATCTACATGATTCAGAGGTTTGTTTCAGCTGTGCTTGGACCCCATTCCCTAACGGGGGGTGTGGGGGGGCTTGCCCCCCACAACTGTGGCTAGAGGGGTCTAGGATTCAGGGGCAACACCCTCAAAGCGAAATATTGGGAAAAATTGCCAAGTGTAAAATATTGTAATTTTGTAGTTAATATGGACCATTCATTATAAGGTCGCAGATTTGATGGTAGAAGTCATTTTAGGGATATTTTTCCCTAGAAGGCATCCCTCTTTTATGAGGGAATTGTATTGCAGCTGTGTATGCGTGTGATTATTGTATTCTGAGAGGAGACTGTGAGAGGAAGAAGATGAAGTTACAATGGTTGAGCTGTAGGTTGTATCCCTTCATTTTGCTAGATAGTAAAAGGAAGGACCTGGCAATTTCTCGAGTGGACATAGCCCACACTAGGTGAACCACATATATCTGTGTCTTTATTGCATTGTGTATCTTTTGTGTTTTATTTCCGCATTTGTCTTATTTATTGCTCCACGATCCTATTTTTCTAATAGAATCTACCAACGAGAACTTGATTTGTATATTGAAGCGAACTGTAGTTGATCAATAGATAAATTGATACAATGCTCTACCAAATGCTCTGTGGGAAAATAGGGTGACACCAAAAGCTTCGGTAGGGACATCACATTATTTGCTTGTTTATGGGACATAAGCCATATCCCCCCCCTAATGTTTTCTTGTCTTCTCAACATAGTTACCGACTTAACGAGAATGGTGACCTCAAAATGAGAACTCTAGCTTATGAGTCAAAAACACCAAAATCAACCCCCAAATCAAAAGCGATGCTACCGGTAACACCCTTTTTTGGGGGTGGTTAAAATTCTGGCTTGTTTGAAATTGCGGCCTTGAAAACCAGACAAAAATCTTAAAATCGACCCTCAAATAGAAAAATGATGCTACCAGTAACACCCCATTTTTTGGAGTTAAAATTATGAATTAATTGAAACCATAGCCTTCACAATTGGTACCATTGCAGATAAACAAAGTCAAAATCAGCTCCTAAATTGTTACTTGAAAAATTATTTATTAATTTTTAAAAACAAATTTACTTTAAAAAATAAAAAAAATAGAAAAATAAAATACTCTCGAAACAAGTTATAAAAAAAACACATTTAAAAAAAATTATAACACAACTTTTTAAATTTTTTTTAAAACGAAAAAAATAAAACACCAAAAACCACTTTTTATTTATTTATTTTTAATTTATAAAAAAGAATTAAAAAATAAATATTTGAAGAAAAGACCCAAAAATGCAAGAAGATAAAAAAAAATACAAAAAGGCCTTAAAATAACCCCAAAAGTTAAAAATACCTTAAAACAAAAAAAATAAGAAAAAAAAAACATTAAAAAAAATAAAAAAAAATAAAAATCATGTTAAAACGTGAAAAATTTAAAAATAAACCATAAAAAAATCATATTTATGAAAACATATTTAAACATTAAAAAAAAAAAGGTTAAAATCAAATTCTAAACCAAAAGGTAAGAATTCAAAACAATTAAAAAATAAATTAAAAACTAATTTAAACTAAAGAAAAACAAAACGTTTCAAAGCTTTGGGGGAGGGGGTAGATTATGAGAATCGTGCCCCCTCCTCCCCGAGCTCCCCATCCCCTTTTCCCCTTCCCCCACCCGCTTTCACTCTTGCCTTCTCCCTCACCCCCTTGAATTGGGAAATTAACAGGAGAATAGTAGGTTGTACTTTGACAATGAGAGTGCCATTCATCTTGCAAAGAACTCAGTCTTCCATTCAAAGACTAAGCATATACAACTCATGTACCATTTTATACGATTCGTCTTGGAAGATGAACATTTGAAGTTGGAAAATATACATACTAGCCATAATCCCGCAGACATGTTAACAAAGGGAGTAACCTGGGAGAAACTAAGTTTCTGCTCAGTTTCAGTTGGCCTTAGGTAAATATGAGAAATTTTCAAGGTCCAAGGTGGAGTATAGTCCAACAAGTACAACAACAATGGAGTTGTTGTGATCAGTCTCCAAGTGGGAGATTGTTGGTTGTGGAGCCCGATTATCTTCCTGATTTAGAGGTTTGTTTCAGCCATGCTTGGACCCCATTACTGAACGGGGGGTGTGGGGGGGCTTGCCCCCCACAATTGTCGCCAAGGGGGTCTAGGATTTGGGGGCAGCGCTCTCAAAGAAAAATATTGAGAAAAATTGTCAAGTGTAAAATATTGTAATTTCGTAGTCAATCTCGACCGTTCATTATAAGGTCATAGATCTAATGGTAGAAGTTATTTTAGGGATTTTTCCCCTAGAAGGCAACCCTTTTTTATGAGGGAATTGTATTGCGGATGTGTATGTGTGTGATTATTGTATTATGAGAGAGGAGACTATGAGATGAAGAAGATGAAGTTACAACGGTTAAGTTGTAGGTTGTATCCCTTCATTTTGCTAGATATTAAAATGAAGGACCTGACAATTTCTCTAGTGGGCGTAGCCCACACTGGGTGAACCACGTATATCCGTGTCTCTATTGTATTGTGTATCTTCTGTGTTTTATTTCTGCATTTGTCTTATTTTATTGTTCCACGATCCTGTTTTTCTAACATAATCTACCAACGAGAACTTGATGTGTATATTGAAACGAACTATAGTTGATCAATAGAGAAATTGGCACAATGCTCTACCAAATGCTCTGTGGGAAAATATGGTGACACCAAAAGCTTCCATATGGACATCGCCTTATTTCCTTGTTTATGGGAAATAAGCCATACTCCCCCCTAATGTTTTCTTGTCTTCTCAACATAGTTACCAACTTAACAGGAATTGTGACCTCAAAACGAGAACTCTAGTTTATGAGTCATGTTATCACATAGTTTGTAGCTAGGTCAAAAGGCTAGGAGATGGAGGCCAAACTGGCGTAACAGGAACCTACCCCACCCAATGTCACCACAATGGGGAGGTTCTTTCTATTTAGGGAGGCTAGGCCCAGGGGAGACGTCCCTGGTAACCTGGGGTTTTGAAGAGGCCAAGGTATAAAGGTCAAAGTAAAAGTCCCTCATCATAGGTTATCACCAAGATCAGATAGTCCGGCTAAATAGCCAATAATGAAGTGTAGCCCCAAATGAGAACACCTACCCGGAACAAGACAATAACAAAACAATATATGCAGGCTATAATTCAATGGTTTAGTACTTCATATAACTATTTGATATCAATATTTTAGCAATTATGACAATAGATATTGACGAGATCAATGTTAATTAATATAGTTATGAAATGATATCAATTCATCAATAAATATTGAGATGATGTAGCAAACGATGTATCCAATCAATCCCTTACTCAATAAATGCTTTAAAACACCATCTAATTGCTTATCAACAAAAAATGCTACGTCAAGATGGAATAACCAAGGATGACGTCAGCCTTATCAGGGTTAGTAGTTAGTTAGGGTTTCAAATTATAAGAGTTTTAAGAGTTGTTTAACCACTATCACTTCAACGTTGGAGACCTGAGATCAATGCCTAAGGGTAAATGGAGTCAATTTAAGAGAGGACACAAGGTTGAAGGGAAAATGCTAAGGACTAGAGGGAAGGGTTCTAAAGTACTGCAATGGTAGGGCCCCATAATCAAAACCCTAGGGGAAAGAGGCTCACTCCGGTGTGTTAGAAAAACAGGACCGCGGAGCAATAAAATAAAACAAATGCAGAAACAAAACACAGAAGACACACAATACAAGAGAGACACAAATTTACGTGGTTCACCCAGTGTGGGCTACGTCCACCA
>ML795754.1:67424-82941 GCA_009831015.1 Picea engelmannii
GAGAGACATAGATTTACGTGGTTCACCCAGTGTGGGCTACGTCCACCAGAGAAATTGCCAGGTCCTTCCTTTATTATTATCCAACAAATGAAGGGATACAACCTACAGCAAAACCCGTTGTAACTTCCTCTTCTTTCTCTCACGGTCTTCTCTCTCAGAATACAATATTCACCATCATCCATAGCCGCAATACATTTCCATCATAAAAGAGGGTTGCCTTCTAGGGCAAAAAACCCTAACATAATCTCTACCGTTAGATCTGCGACCTTATAATGAACGGTCCAGATTTACAATGAAATTACAATATACTTTTACAAGGCAATTTTTGCTTCGGGGGCTTCTCCCCCGAACCCCCGCTGGGGGCCCGCTTGCCCCCAGATCCCACATAGGGGGTACCCCCCCTCTGCACTCCCCCACGTGGAAGAGTGTACATACTTCTGGGGTGTAAATACTTCATGGGGTATAACACACGGCTGAAAGCAAGGACCTCTGAATCAGGAAGATAATCAGGCTCCATAACCAACACGGTGTTGCTTAAGAAAGGCCTCGTGCTCTTTCCTCCTTCCTTAGGTTTATCATGGCAAAACAGCTAGCATCAAGACATGAGAGTGAGGTGAGGGAGAGTGTTGCAAAGGCAAGGCCCTATCACCAGAACCTAGAAGCAGGACGACCCTAGGTGTAGATCACCTAGGCATGGGACATCTCCTCCTTCTTGACCTTTAAAAGGTACAACTAGCACAAGGGAAGAAGTAACAAGAGTGTATCAATGGATAGGCTCTTCCTTCCTTCCTCAATGGTTGAGAATTTCTCTTTTAGGGGACATGAGACAACAAATTACTTGTGTGTTTGTCCCCTAGGGTTTTAAAATCAACAAAATTTATAATAAATGCAAGAATATAAGACTACAACCATTCAATTAAGAAGTTTTGCAGATAAAACACTTACATATCATGATGAAATAGCATTGCAAACCCTAGTTGTAAACCTTCCTTCAAGAGAAATGCCAAAAATGCCAAGAAAAGCCTTCCTTCAACAAGTGTGCCTCACTTAAAGAGAACAAATACCCAACAAGGGCACAAAAATCAGATCTCACTAGGAGAGTGAGTTGCGTGTTATCTCTGAATGAGGTTACAACTCCTCAATATATACTGTATCATGACCTTTAATTAATTTTAGTCATAAAAATTAGCCGACAAGGCTTCAAACCAAAATCATACTATTTCTACATTAAATGTTCTTTTAAAACCCTAAATGAGCAAAAGTGAGACATCAAGCCCTCCTGAGGGAGACGTTAGGCCTTTTTGGGGCCAGTGCAGCATCCAGAAGCCAAACGTTAGCCCTCCTTGGGCTCTTCCAAACTGCCACACGTGCCAACAACCCTGTCCATCTGCCATATGCTCATGATGATGTCACAAGCCTCCTGGTGGCGTCCTGGGTCATTTGGGGCCAACGTTCCACTGCAAGTGGGTCAATCCCCCTAGGTCTGGCTCAGCCAAAGTGCCCCTGATGGAACGTCATCTTCTTCTCTAGTACAAAACCTCGGTCAAACATTGTCCTGTCTATGCCCCTGATGGGGTCTCAACAACCATCTGATGGGCTCTTCAGCCCCATAGAGGTCCAAACTAATCATCTCCCCATGTGTATCGGTCCGTCGGGCATGGTCCTGCACATCAAAAACTTCGCCCTCCATGGGCTTATTAGTCACAAGGATCATAGCAATGTTAATCACGTTTCATCATTAATATTATCAAACATATGCATAAAAACCCTTATATATCATCCAATAGCTCAAAGACATTACAAAGACCTACAATACAAGGCTGAAGAAAAGGACAAGACACCCTATTGGGCTAGTATCCATAAGGAAAGGAAAGTCTCCAAGGGGTATCATCCAAGCCATGTAAAACGAGGTGGTGTGGATAAGGGATGTCCAGACATACGGGTAGAGTGAGAGCCAGGGATGCATGATATTACCTGTGGGTGCCTTTGTAGAAGGAGAGTTTACCCATCATGGATGCAAATTTTTCCAAGCCCCTTTTGCCTTTATTCTTTTCTTCATTTTCTTTTTCTTCTTCTTTTTTTTTTATTCAAGGGCTAACCAGAGGACACTGTCTTGTCGTGGTGACCAGAGCTGACAGTGTTACCCACAAGTACTTTCACAGCGGTGATAATGTTGGCTTGTGATGAGACCCCCTTTCCCTTGGCCATGCAACCAAAGGTCACTGCCCTGGTGTGGTAACCAGATGGTGGCAATGTCATGATGTTAGGTACCCATGAACATAATAGGTTGGCTCGTGATGAGACCCCCTATCCTCTTGATTAGGTCTTGTTTGTTATTTTTTTGGGTCCCTCTTGTTTCTTGCTAAGAGGCTTTTTATTGCATTCTCGGGGATCCCTGGGCGAAGTATCTCGAGGTTTCATTTTTAGACTTTTATCTTTTACCAGCTGCTTTTACCTTCTGGGCCTTTAGCCCCTTCTTCCCACGAGATAAGGTGCAACCCCACAAACAGATCATCCTAATGCCTGGAGAAGGGGAATGGGACAAATGAGCGGGAGACAAGATGGAAAAGTGATGGTATGATGGGAGCAGACGATGGCTCTTTAGAAACCCCCCAATGGAAAACCAAAATCTATGGGTACAGGCTTGCTAGGGCACCCTGTCAATCCCTCCAATCATGGTCAAGTGGGTTGATGTAAGATCCAAGCAGTCGTTAGAGATAAAAGGAGTAAGATGCATATATTTAAAGGTTATAATGATCAAAAGCGACACATACCATGATACCTGGACCAATTACCTCATGGAGCAAGAGCCTTCTCTGATACAAGACCAGGCCGATGGTGATGGATGTTGCTGCTACTGAGAAGACGAGTCTGATGAAAGAAGAGAAGGATGGGCCTTCCAAGGCCATGCTTAGGTCAATCCTGCTCTCAGTATTCCATGTATGGGACTTGTGGGCCTCGAGACATGATCTCCTAGTTATCCCTAGAAATCGGGGATAACAAGTCAAAAACACCAAAATCAAAAGTGATGCTACCGGTAACACCCTTTTTTGGAGGTGGTTAAAATTCTAGCTTGTTTGAAATTGCGGCGTTGAAAACTAAACAAAAACCTTAAAATCGACCCTCAAATAGAAAAATGATGCTACCAGTAGCACCCCCTTTTTTTGGAGTTAAAATTATGAATTAATTGAAACCATGACCTTCGGAATTGGTACCATCGCAGATAAACAAAGTCGAAATCAACTCCTGTGAGCATCACCCGATGCAATGAGTGATAAGTGGACTATTCAAATCATGATAATTATTGGTCAGTTGAGACTAATACTCATGAATATGGGTCATAGATTAATGACTTACACTACGCAGTTAATCCCAAAAATAATATCTAATATATTGCACTGCGGAAGCCCCTATATACTTAAATAATAAGAGTCAAGGGAGCTCTAACTGGGTAGTTCATAAGGCACAATACTTGCTAAGGTTTTGCAAATGGGGTAGCAAGCTAAGTGGGCTTGATTGTGGGGAAAACTCCACAGTTAAGCGCGCTTGAGCCAGAGGCGTCTTGGGATGGGTGACCACCTGGGAAGTCCTGGTTAAACATAAAACAAAATAATAAAAAAACAATATTTATGAAAACATATTTAAACATAAAACAAAATAATAAAAAAATAAAAAATAAAATCAAATTCTAAACCAAAAGTTAAGAATTCAAAACAATTAAAAACTAATTTAAACTAAAGTAAAATCAAAACGTTTCACAACTTTGGGGAGGGGGAGATTACGAGAATTGTGCCGCCCTTTCCCTCCCCTCACTCACTCGTGACTCCGACCCATCACATGCAAGTCACTAACCACCCATGCGAGTGCGCTGGATGTGGTGGGAGGGACGAGGGGGAAAAGGGGATCGAGGCTTGAGTAAGCGATTCCCATAATCGCCACCCTCCCCCGAAGCTTTGAAACATTTTGTTTTTGTTTAGTTTAAATTAGTTTTTAATTGTTTTGAATTTTTAACTTTTTGGTTTGAAAATGTGATTTTAATTTTTTATTTGATTTTTTTGACATTTTGTTTAGTTTAAATTAGTTTTTAATTGTTTTGAATTTTTAAATTTTTGGTTTGAAAATGTGATTTTAATTTTTGATTTGATTTTAATTTTTTGATTAATTATGCTTTCATAAATATGCTTTTTCATGGTTTATTTTTAATTCTTCATATTTTAATATAACATTGTTTTAATTTTTATATTATTTTAAATTATGTATTTTTATTTTTTTTAATATTTATTATTATTATTATTATTATTTTGTTTTTGTGTAGGGTGGGAGGAAGTGTTGTATGGTTCTAGAGAAAATCGAGAATTATAATTCTATTGGAATCTAGGTTCTACCTTGAATAACAAGACGAAAGCTTATGCAGACTATTAGGGGGTGCAGTTGGCAAAGCAAAAACAGATCTCGCATATGAATATTGTGGAAGATTCCAAAAACACTATCAGATATTTTGTTATTGGAATCGATACCAAGGAGGCTAGTTTGTAGGTTCTTATAGAGTGGATTCGACTTTCTCTGACCAATCTCTATGTTCATTTTTTTCACATCCTCCGAGAAAACAATAAAGAAGCAGATCAAATGGCTAATAGAGCCATTGGTTTAGCCCTAGGTTCCTTGGGGGTTTGTGGGATAATGAGCTTTGTCACTCCTCTTTAATGAAAAGGGTTTGGCATTTGATTGGGGCCTGTATGGTCCACATGGGGCTAGATTTTATGTCTTTGCATGGAAGGTTCATGTAGGTGCCAAATTCTAGTCCTAATATAGCTCTGAAGGCTTGACAATTCATTCTCACATGTGGAAGGCACACAATGAATGTCCTGCAACAACTACCTTAGGTTAAGCGAGCGTTGCAGCCAATGAATTCTGCATGTGGGCGAGGTACTTTGGCTTGTGGAATATCCTAGGAGATGGTATGCACCAAGTACAAATCCATTCCCATCTTGATGGACATGACTTCAGATTGGAAAGTCGCCATGATGAAAGAAAATGTTCAGGGGGAGGAAGTACATGCCACAATGGTGATCTCAATCTTTGATGTCAGCTGGATCGAGTGCTCGCAAGGCACCGAATTCATTAGAATTGATGAGGGAAGAGATGATAAGGTACAAGATGCATGTACAGATTTGATTTGGAAGGGCAATAAGGCTATTAATTTTGTAAATGTCATCCCGAAGATTACATGGTTAGTCATAATTATGCTGATAAATTTAGACTGCAATCAGGGAAGCATTATCTTTGTATTTTCCTAGAAATTCTAGTTGTTGTTTGGTCGCATTTTGGAGAGAGGTGGGCTTGGAGGTTAGTTGGTCTATTGTGTGGGAATTTTGTTTAATCTTTTCCACTGCCACAAGGTTTTGAGCAAATTGATAATTATGGAGGCTAAGATGAATGAAACGACCCAAAATGAGGAAGTGATGGACAATAATTTTATGGAGATACAAAGACTGGTTATTAAGGTAAATGTACTTAATTCCACTGTTTCCTTTGCTTTGAAAACATTGGCTCAACACAAGGTTTTAGTGGGACAGTTACAAGATGAGGTTGAATTCCTGTGACATCATGGGGAATTCTTGCAGCAACAATTGACATAGTGGAACGAGGAACCTGAGACTTCTGCTCTTGGTATGGACACAGATTTCTTGTCCAGATAGGAGGCGTCAATGCTGCCGATATTACCATATTTGAATGTCATGGTGGTGTCGTCAGAGGAAGAAGATGGCAAAAAGGAAGAGGTCTAGAATGTTCTTATCTTAAAATTATACATGTTTTGTTTTTTTGTTTGTATTCTCGGTATTTTTTACTGAAATTATTTAGCCAAGTTTAGTACTAGTATTAGGCAGTTAAGGAATTATAGGGACAATGTAGAAGTATGGCAGATAGTTGGTTTAAATGAACTGAATTTTTTCTCTATAAACCGGTTCTAAATTTTGTACTTGATGGTCTAGGCCACGCCCCCTTTAATGAATAAAAATCTTCTAGCTCTTGTGAAAAAAAATATTATTTTTTGTGTGTGTTTTAAACAACACATTTTTTTTTTGTCTATTTTTTGTTTTGTTTTTTGGTTCAATTTTCTTGTGTTTTTGGGTTTTTTTTCCATTATTATTTTTAAATGTTTTTTTCGGTTTTTTTGTTTATAATTTTTTAATTTTATTTTTATTTTTTTTAAATTGGGTTATGATTTTATTTTTTTAAAGATGTATTTTTTTGTTTTTAACTTGTTTGCAAAGTATTTTACTTTTCTATTTATTTATTTTTTAAAGTAAATTAAAAAAATTAATAAAAAAAAATTCAAGTAACAATTTAGGAGCCAATTTTGAGTTTGTTTATCTGCAATGGTACCATTTGTGAAGGCCATGGTTTCAATTAATTCATAATTTTAACTCCAAAAACAAGGGGTGCAACTGGTAGCATCAATTTTCGATTGGAGGGTCAATTTTAAGGTTTTTGTCCATTTTTCAAGGCCGTGATTTCAAACAAACCAAAATTTTAACCACCTCCAAAAAAGGGTGCTACATGTAACAACACTTTTTGATTCGGGAGTGTTCTCTTTAAGTTGGTAACTTTGTTTCTCTTCAACTATCCCATCAATCACATGGGAAAATCTACCCAGCCATTGAAAGAAGAGTAGACACCTTGGCCAAACTAGAAGAGGAAAGAGGGAAAGCAAAGGCCAAACTTGTTGCACATCAACATATCATAAAACGATGGTTTGATAATAAATCTGCTAGGGATAAGGATTTTCAAATAGGTGATATGGTTATGAAATGGGATAAGCCACACAAAGATAAAGGGAAACATTCCAAGTTCCAACAATTGTGGCTTGGTCCTTATCTGGTTTAAGAGAAGATTGGCTTAGGCACGTATATATTGAAAAACCTCAAAGGAGAAGTAGACCTCCTCGTCAATGGCCAAGTATTGAAAAAATACTTTAGTTACCTATCCTAAGATCGTTGAGTTGTACATAAATAATGGGTTCTCCCCCTCCTTTGTTTTCTGCTTGATTTTATTTTTGTCTTTTGTTTGTATGATTTATATTTTTTGTTGAACACCTTTAAGAATTTTCTCTTCCAAAACCCCTTGCTTACTTTTCTTCAGAAATAGATCATTGTTGTGGAAATCCAATTTAAATACAATGATATGGCATGCAATGGCTCGGGGTTATGGAAATCTACTTCTAACATTGAGATAAGATACCCATTCATCCTGTTTTTCTACAATTACCTCAATCTAACATTCAAGGCTTAGACTTTGTAGAGGAACACTATTGAAGCAACAAATGAGCATTAACATACCAAAACTTGGTCAGGGATAGGTAACTGGCCACATTTAATGGAACCGATGCACTCATACTTAATTAAATAATTGATGTTTAGAATATGAAGCATATGGGGTGTCTTAAGGCACATTGCATAAGGTAGTATCTTATCTATATACAGGCATATCCAAACAAATCTCACAAACATGTATCATCCCACTTGCCTTTAAAGGAAAATTGAAATTCCCCCATCCACCCCCCTCTAAAAATAAAAGAAAGAGGAAAGCTTGTTCAAAGGTAAAGTCTTGGGAAAGACATTTCAGATCATGCGGGACATGCATGTATCTCCATCGGGGCTATGGAGGTTCGTTGGCAGCAGACCAAGCCCTATGATGTCGAGGTGAATCCATCGGGGCTATGGATGCTTGCTGGAACCTACTAAGACTTTGTTTCAATACCAGTAGAAGTAAAAAATTTGGTTTCTGGAACTAGTTTTATTTTAATAACATTTGATGTAGAGATTAATTATTACGCTCCGTGTGTCGCCAATTGTTGTGCTAGGAACAACCTCTCCCCAAAAAGTTATTCACTTTTCTTTTAACAACCTTTTTTTTTCTAAGTGAAGGAATCTTTCTCCACCCTATCTTTGTTTCTCTGAACTTTCAAGCTCCTTTTCTATCAAATCTCAATGCTCTACACTCGTAAAGTTCCTTCAAGCTCTCAGCTCCAATTTTCCTTTTCCATTAGATTTAACTGAATTCAAAGTAAAATATTTCCATTTAACGTCGATATAGTGCGTATCAATGGAAGATCCACATCGCTCGCCAATACACAATGTGTCAATGGAAGATTTACATCACTCGCTAATAAAGGGCGTGTCGACACAACATTCACATTCTGCATTGATGTATCAATGCTTTGAGATTTTTTGCCTTCATCAATGCACTAACTCTTTGAGATTTTTTCCCTTCACCAATATGTCATCTCTCCATCATCTTTTCCCTTCGTCGATACGTTGGCGAAACATTCACATTCTCCGTCGATACATTGACACTCCAACATCTTTTCCCTTCACCATTACGCCAATGGGGCATTTCCTTTCTTGAATGACACATCAAAAAAGGATTTTCTTCCATCACTCATACACCAATGCTTCAACGTCTTCTCTTCTCATTGATACACCAATGAGTGATTCACTTCTCTCATTGATACATTGATAGTCCAAGATTTAACCTTCATGTCGACATGTCGGTGAATGATTCACTTGTGTTGCCAATACATCAACGTCACAAGATATTTTTTATTTTTCAATACATCAATGAAAGATATTCATCTCTCCCTGATACACTAACAAAGAAAATACTTTCACCCACTGATATGGTAGGACCCATGATCTCAAACGTGCACGTGTGGGGGTGACGTGGAATAACTTAAATTACTCGTACGGTTACCTTTTATTGATTTTCACACCCAAACTTTGTTTCAAACTACCTGAAACCTAATTCAAACACCATTCCATCATGTTTCAATGCCAAAGAGTCATGTTCGCCAAGATTCCTCGATAACACCAGTATACCCCCCGATGTCACTCGCCTGAAACCCCATTTTGACCATCTCAAACGCAGTTAACAATTACGCATCAAACGCCGCCCCTAATTGTTCAAACCCCGTTTTGTTTAATTACGCCGATAGGCATCCCCCTATTGGAATCACTGGATTAATCAATCTTTTAATCATAAATTTCAATCTTAGGATTGACAATTGAAGATGCTGGCATATTCTTGGTCATCCTCTCTAATCAATAGATGGGATTTTGATAAATTAACTTCCGCTCATTTATAAAGAAGTACTTTTATGTGATTACTTTTTCACATTTACTAAATAAGATTAAAAATTTACTTGCTCACCACCAGATTGCCATGTTTAATGATTAAGAAATAACAACATAAATTATTATTGCTGAGTGGATGGGTATGGCCCCGTCGGGGGAATTGGATGCCAATTAATTTTTTTTTACAATGCGCGGTCATTTTTTAACCAAGGCGGATTTTTTAACCTCAACCAGCCACTTTGGAGTTTGGTGAAAACGTGTGGAACAACAGGCGTCTTTCATGAGACGTTAGAGGCGCTGCATTGAAGACCCAATAAAATGATGGATGTAACATGGCAGCAGTGACATATGGATTCAATGTTGCCACAGTTTTTGGTTAAAAACATTTTTTAGTTAAAAGCGTAAGCATGAGCTGTTTCTGATTTGTATTCAGTAACACCACCGCTGCCAACGTATTTGTTAGATCTTATAATTTTACATTCCGAAAGCTACTTATGCATTTCCTTTTTTCAGCAGCCTTTTTACTGTTTGACGAACCCTTTGGTTTTCTATGGAAAGCATATCTAAATAGGTTAAACTGGATGAAACAAGAAAACCCCAAAAATGAAGTATAACATTCAAATTAGTCAAGCGTGCAACGGTTAGATGACTATGGTTATTGGAAAGTTAGGGCTTGTTTAGCTGTAAATTATGGTTGTTGGAAAGTTTGGTTTGCATACTACGGCTGGAGATATGGATTGAACAATTTATAATCAGTTTACTTTCAACTTAATTTTTAATATAATTTTAAATCTTATTTTTAATATAATTTTAAATCTTAATATAATTTTAAATCTTATTTTTAATATAATTAAATATAATTTTATAATTTTAAATTAATTTTTTATATAATTAAATATAATTTTAATATGGATGGCCTAAAATCTTAATATAATTTTAAATCTTATTTTTAATATAATTTTAAATCTATTTTTTATATAATTAAATATAATTTTAATATAATTAAATCATATAAGTTAAAAAAAAAATTAATGTTAAAAAAATTAAAAAATTGTAAATATATTTAGTTCTAAGTTAATTAAATTTTTAATAAATTAATTAAATATAATTTTACATTTTATAATTTAATATTTTTAAAGGTAATTATTATTTGTAAATAAAATTAATCATTTTACAATATAATTATTTTCTAAATTAGATAATAAAAAAAAAATTAATTTAATTTGATTAAATGAAATTTTATCATTACAAATTTTAATTCATTTTAAAATCATCAAAATAGTGTTTTATTTTTTAATTTTAAAATTCAATTAATATGTTATATTGTACAGTAATATAAATTAATACTTTAATTTATATTAATGTAATATTAATATATTAATACTTTTATAATGTATTATTACTTTATTAATATATTATTTTAATAGTGTATTGATATATTTTAATCGAGTTGAATTGTTATTTCATCTTTAAAAAATTGTAAATATATTTAATTTTGAAAAAAACTACAAATTTTTTATATTTAGATTTTTTAAAATATTTATTAATAAGCTAATATGAATATATAAATTATATATTTTGTTTTTTTATTTTTTTATTAAATATGTATTTTTTAATGGAATAATAACTTTTTTTAACTATATAATATATAATTAAAAATTATAGTTTATATAGTTATAAATGACCATAACACTTCTCTTTACTTTAATGGTTTCAGAATATGGATTTGAATGAAACTTTTCTATGGGTAGAAGACTTGTAACAATAATAAATCTTTATAACAATAATAAATCATCATCAAATTTCAAGTTGATTTTCTATCAATGTCTTTAGAATTAGTATAATTTGTCATCTGCAACTGTAAAACAAGTTGATTTCCTTTAAATGTTCTTAGGACAAATAGAAATTATCATCTATAATGTATAAATCAAGTAGATTTGTTATCAATGTCCTTAGAACAATATAACTCATCATCTACAAAGAACCATATGATTTGTTATCAATGCTCTTATAATAACTATAACTCATTAAAGAATTTGTTGTTACAATGTGATGAACATAGTGTTGAGTCTTTCAATTTGACAAATATTGCATCGAGTTTCACAATTTAATGGACATAACCATATTTTCTCAATGTGATGAACATGACTTGCCATAACCATATTGTTGCAATGCCATGAGCATGACTTGTCATAACCACATTATCACAATGTGATAAACATAACCATATTGTCGCAATGTGACAAACATGAATGGCCATAACCACATTATCGCAATGTGACGAGCATAACCATATTGTCACAATCTGATGAACATGACTGTCCATGACCATATTGTTGCAATGTGATGAACATCGCCCCATTGTCGAAATAAATATCCTGTCATCGTTATGTGATGAACATACGACATTTATTTTTATCACATTTCCATTCGACATATGATGAACATATGACATTTTTGTTCATCACATTGCCACTTTTTACTTAAATGATATGTCATTGTAATGTGATGAACATAAACCCCTCGTTGCAATATCCCCATCATCGTCAATATGTGACAAACAATATATTGTCATCGTAATGTGACGAACGCAGCCCCATCATTGCAATGTGATGCAAATATCCTGTCATCATATTGTGATGCAAATATCTTATCGTCATAATCTAGCGACCTTACCCCCTCCCTTGCAATGTGACGAACATAACCATATTGTCGCAATGTGACGAACCTAGCCTTATACGTTGAACATACAATGTGATGAACCTAGCCTTATACGTTGAACATACAATGTGACGAACATAACCATATTGTTGCAATGTTACGAACCTAGCCTTCTACGTTGAACATACGATGTGACGAACATAACCATATTGTCGCAATGTGACAAACATAATTATGGTTGACCTTGATTGACCATGACCATGGTTCACTATTGTTCATGATGGTTGACAATGGTTGAACATGGTTGGCCATAACCATATTGTCAGAATGTGACGAACACAACGATATTGTTGCGATGTGAAGAACATGAGTGGCCATAAAAATATTTTTCGCAATGTGACGAGCATGTCTTGTCATAACCATATTGTCACAATTTGATGAATATAACCATATTGTCGCAATGTGACGAACATGACTGGCCATAACTATATTGTCGCAATGTGACGAACATAACCTTGTCATCACAATGTGATGAAAATAACCATATTGTTGCAATGTGATGAACATAACCTCGTCGTCCTAATGTGATGAACATATCCTCACCTCTTGTGACACAGATATCCTATCGTCATAATGTGAAAAAACAACATACGAACCTGGCCTTATATGCTAAACATACGATGTGACGAACATAACCATATTGTTGCAATGTTATGAACCTAGCCTTCTACATTGAACATACGATGTGACAAACATAACCATATTGTCACAATGTGACGAACATAAATATGGTTGACCTTGATTGACCATGACCATGGTTGACTATGGTTTACGATGGTTGACAATGGTTGAACATGGTTGGCCATAACCATATTGTCACAATGTGACGAACAAAACGATATTGTTGCGATGTGAAGAACATGAGTGGCCATAAAAATATTTTTCGCAATGTGACGAGCATGTGTTTTCATAACCATATTGTCACAATTTGATGAATATACCCATATTTTCGCAATGTGATGAACATGACTGACCATAACCATATTGTCGCAATGTGATGAGCATAAACTCGTCATCACAATGTGTTGAAAATAACCATATTGTTGCAATGTGATGAACATAACCTCGTCGTCCTAATGTGATGAACATATCCTCACCTCTTGTGACACAGAAATCCTATCGTCATAATGTGAAAAAACAACATACAAATGTGGCCTTATACGTTGAACATACAACATTTATGTTCATGGCATTGCCACTTTTTACTTAAATGACATGTCATTGTAATGTGATGAACATAAACCCCTTGTCGCAATATCCCCATCATCGTCAATGTGTGACAAACAATATATTGTCGTCGCAATGTGATGAACGTAGCCCCATCATTGCAATGTGATGCAAATATCCTATCATCATATTGTGATGCAAATATCTTGTCGGCGTAATCTGGTGAACTTATCCCCTCCCTTGCAATGTCACAAAAATAACCATATGTCACGATATGACGAACATAGCCTCGCCATCCCAATTTCATCAAAATAGCTTCATCATCGCATTGTTACATGAATATCATGTCGTCATAATGTGACAAACGCTTCCAAATTTCACTATCTGAATGGCATTCGTAGTCTTGGTCAACTATGGTCATGGCTAACCATGGTCACCTATGGATAACAACTATCAAACTTGGTTAACCATTGTCAACCATAGTCAACCACAATCAACCATGGTCATGGTCAACCAAGGTCAACAATAGTGAACGTCTATGAAAGTTAAGCACGGTGAAGGTTTATGGAAGTTAACCATGGTCATGATCAGCCATAATTAACTATGTCAACCATAGTGAACCTTTCCTTCCGAAAGTCAACAAATTTCTACGATGAACATACGACATTTATGTTCATCACGTTGCCAATCTTTACTTAAAATGACCTGTCATTGCAATGTGATGAACCTAAAACCCTCATCCCAATATCCCCATTGTTGTCAATATGTGACAAAAAATACACTGTCGTCGCAATGTGATGAACATAGCCTCGTAATTGGAATGTGATGCAAATATCTTGTCATCATATTGTGATGCAAATATCTTGTCGTCGCAATCTGACGATCATAGCCTCGTCATCACAATGTCATCAACATAGCTTCATTGTCACAATGTTACACGAATATTATGTCATCATAATGTGACAAACGCTTCGAAATTTCACTATCTAAATGTCATCCATAGTCTTGGTCAATTATGGTCATGACTAACCATGATCGTTTATGGACAACCACTATCAAACATGGTTATCCATTGTCAACCATGGTCAACCAGAGTCAACTATGGTCATGGTCAACCAAGTTCAACCATAATGAAGTTCATCCATAGTAAACGTCAACCATAGTGAACCTTTCCTTCCCAAAGTCAACAAAGTTCTACCAAAGTTATCCATGATCATGGCCAACCATACTGAAGCATGGTCATTGTAAATTATTGTATTACTGTATTAATACTTTAATAATGTATTACTAATTTATTAATGTATTATTACTTTAATAATGTATTACTAATGTATTAATGTATTATTACTTTAATAATGTATTACTAATGTATTAATGTATTATTACTTTAATAATTTATTTTTATTTTAATAATGTATTTATTAAGGTATTAATACTTTAATAATGTATTACTAAAGTATTGATACCTTTTTAATGTATCAATTCTTTAAAAATATTTTTTTAATATCAATATTTATGTTTTATTATAAATATTAATATTAATATTTTATTGTATTAATAATATTAATAAATACATTATTAATAATGTATTTAATGTATAAAGTAATTCATGTATTAATGTATAAATTAATTAATACTTAATGTTACTGAACAATATTAATAATAATAAATTCATTATTAATAATGTGTTTAATGCATAAACTAATTAATATATTAATGTATAAATTGTTAAATACTTTACATTATACGTTACATTATTAATGCATTAACTAATTAATAATTTAATTATTTATTATTAATGTATTAATACTTTAATGATGTATTTATTAAGCTATTAATATTTTAATAATGTATTGATACTTTTTTAATGTATTAATTATTTAATATTAATGTTTTAATATCAATATTTATGTTTTAATATAAATATCAATATTTATATCTTAGTGATTACGAATATTAATAAATACATTATTAATATTATATTTAATGTATTAATGTATAAATTAATTAATATACTTTACATTATACATTAATGTATATATTAATTAATACATTACATTATTAATGTATCATTCAATTAATAAGTTGCTTTATATATTAATGTAAATTAATATTTTAATTTATATATTACATTAATATAATACATCAATGTATTATGACATTATTAATGTTTTATTTTATTACTCTATTAATATTTTTGCAATTTATTAATTAATAATGTATAAATTTATTAATTAATTAATACATTACACTATTAATGTATCAATCAACTACATTATACATTAATGTAACTTCATACTTTAATTTATAGATTACATTTATACATTATCAATATCTTTTTTTTTTTTTAAATAAAAAAGGGGAGGATCCTGCTATTATATATTATCAAAAATCTGTAACAGAGTGTACATGGTCAAGAGTCTAGAACGTCCAGAATGCTGCCGGAGACCGGAAACCAGCATTGAAACATGGCAAAAACAGCTATAATCCATTGG
>ML795754.1:91833-104561 GCA_009831015.1 Picea engelmannii
CCAGTTTCACTATGGAGCTCGTGAGAATTTGTTCTTATCTTAGCAATGCTTATTTTTTTTCTTTACACTTGGCAAAACAGATAGATAATTTTGATCTTCTAGATTAGGGTTGATTACATCTTTATAATACCTTAATTTTTTTTCCTCTAACTCTTTATCACGCCACATTTTCTCTTTAAATTTTGATTTGACGTTTTTTTTAATAGTATCTTTTTTCTGCAAAATGGTTTCTTCCATGATTCCCCAATAGTTTAGCCAAGATCGGGCGTCTTTATGCCATCCTCGCTTGAGTCGATGGTGGTTATGACTTGATTTTGAAGCAATTTTAGGTAGCCTCTTGTCTTCCATGTTGTTTAACTTGTTCTTATCCATTAGGTATCTAGTCATAGCCATGCTCTCAATGGGGGAGAGGCTTGTTTCTAAGAGGAGGATGGGATAGAGCGTATTTCCTTTAATTTTGAGATTATAGGTTATCAAATTCTTTTGTATTTGCTCTATCTTTCTCCAGGATTCACGAGAAATACTACAACCCTAGAGTTCACATCCATAAAAATCATTGTTTAATTAGCGACATCTTTAACCCTGTATTTAAAGTCACACTCCCTTTCCGATAGAAGATTTAATGAATACTTAAAAAATCAGTCTTCAATGAGACTTTATAATACATTTTAAATGAGGTTCAAATGACATAATTCAATCATTTTGAGCTTGACAGTGGCCCTCAACGCCGAAAGAACTCACGCATGAAGTGTGGATGGTATCATAACGTATAGAGTATTAAATAGAGGATTTGATGATTTTCATCTATGGATTATAGGATACTTTAAAAATTAATAAATTAGTCACTTAATTTTATGTCGACTAATAAGGTTTTCAAATAACAATATTAGGAGGCTTCCAGATAACAATTTTATTTGAACTTTGAGATGTTGTAATATCAAAGCAATACCCATATTCTATATACAAATTATTTAATTAGGGCATTTCATAATCCAAAGATTATTATGGATGATATTTAAGTATGGCATCTCATATATTTGCGATAAGCCCTTCAAAATGAAGGTGAATTTGTGTTCCTTCTCAAAATTCAGGGTTTTCCTTTAGGGAAAGAAGTCCCAAATTTCTAAGTACATAAATTTTGTAATTATTGTTTCATTATAGAATTAGTTATTTAACTTATTTATACTGGGATGGTGGTAAATAAAATTAATTTTTATGTTAATTCTGTGATGTTTGTACATTTTGTTATTTATTCGAGTTTTAATTTGGTTCAGTTTCAGGGTTTGCAATATTATATATTATTCTTTTCTTTTACTATAAATATGATTTTTAGATGAATATAAAATGAGACTCAAATTCTTAATTACAAAACATGATAGTTAATTTGGAAATTTTTCATTCAAGAAAATCCCAAAAGTGAACCAATAACGTAAGTAATACAAATATCTATTGCATTTGGCTTCCATGGTTTAAAGTGAAACAATTCTTTAGAAACATAATAAAGAAATAAAATGAAGTATTATCAAGTACTCGACATGGGCATTCTTGTTATTGAGTAGAAGCAGTCTAACCTCAATCCAAGTTTCATAAACTTCATGATTGTTTAAGTTAATCCAACGAGTGTCGTTATAGTGGTAATGTTGCAGCTGTGGTGGTTACATCCACTATGAGTGATTTACAATACAAATTTTGGCATCCTTTGAACAAAGAAACTTAAATATTTTATAAAAATATTAATAATTTGGTGGGTGTTTCGGTGCATATAAAGATACAATTTATATTTATTTGCTAGTAGATGGGAATTAGATTATATGGGCACTCATTTCACTATGCATGATAGATTGCATTGCGTAGTCTTTTGAACCTTATCGATGACCATGTCAACAAACTTAGGATTTTTCAAGAAATTGCCGCCAAATACTGATAAGTAGATAGCAAGAGCCCTAAAAATAGTGAAATGCTTGTGTTTTGAATTGAACAAGGTATCCATGTTTTGATAATTCCAAGTATCATAGGTGTTGAGTGAATGTAAATACATGCAATGTATCACCTTTTCCAAAGGACGAAGCCATTTGTCCATTGCGCATTCCACGTGCCCTTACTTTGCATGATCTTGTTGATACTATGTATTGAAGTTGCTTTCTCTCATGCCTTGATGGGATGAACATATATTTAACTTGCCACATTTGTCAATTGTGTCATATATCTCCCTATCAAACTAATTGCCATGTTTTCTAGTAGTGTCTTATATCTCCCTGTGAAGCTTATGATCATGTGCATAGTAATTGCAATTGCGTGCATGCAAGCAATGCAGAGAAAAAATCAATAGTGTTTCAAGAAGGAAATTTGTGTGAAATTAATAATAATAATTATAATAATGAAATAACCATGGAGGAATTCACAATCTAACCTAACCCTCGAGGAATATCACATTGCAACATAACCTTGAGAAACATAGCAATTCGACATATAAGTCAACCGAGATAAATGTCACAATGATATGTAATCATTGAGGAACATCACCATCCAACATATATTTTCATGAACATCGCAATGTGACATAACATTTCAAAAACACCACAATTCAACATAAGTCCACTAAGATGAACATCGCTATAATGTGACATATATGATAAGGAACATCAAAAATATGACATAACCCTTTATGGATGTCACAATGAAACATAACGATTGAGGAACATAACAATTTCATAAAACTTGACCAAGATGAATATCATAATGTATCATAAACATCGAGGAACATCACATTGAAACATAACCCTTAAGGAATGTCACAAGGTGATTGAACCATTAATGAACGTTGCAATGTGACGTTACCATTAAGGAACATAGCAATTCCACAAAACACAATGAAGATGAACATCACAATGCGACATAATCATTGGGGAACATCACAATCCAACATAACTCTCAAGGAATGTCACAATGTGACATAACCCTTGATAGACATCGCATTGTGAAACAACCATCAAGAGTAACATAGCAATTTGAAATAAGTCAACCATGATGAGCATTGCAATGTGACATTACCATATTAAACCATGATTAAACATAATCAACATGGTCAACTACAATCAACCATGGTTAACCATGTCCAACCAAAATGAATCATAGTCAACCTAAGTCAAATAGGGTCAACTATAGTTAACCAAAGACAACCATAGCGAATCCTTAGTAAACCAAAGCCAACCATACTGAGCCCATAGTAAACCAAAGTCAGCTAAGGTTAACCATAATAAACCAAACAAAAATCAAAATCAACCATAAGTCGGCCATAGTAAACCAAGCATAAACCAAAGTCAACCATAGTAAACCAAATTCAACCAAGTTAAACCAAAGTTAACCATGGTCTATAGTGAACCATGTTCAACCATATACATCCATGGTCAACCATAGTAAAATCTAAGTCAACTATAGACAACCATGGTCAACAAAAGATAACCATATCCATTCGTAGTAAACCACAATCAACATGGTTAACCATACTTAACATAGTCACCCATGGTCAACCAAATTCAACCATAGCCAATAACACTTCTACATAATCAAACATAACCAAATATGCTCAACTGTAATTAACTATGACAACCCATAATTTAACGTGGTCAACCATACTAAAATATCAATATTTTAATATTAATTATATTGATATTTTAATTTACAAATCTACTAATCATCTCAAGTAAAATGTCAACTACCATCTATAATATCAACATTTTTATTTATGTGGTTGTACTAATATATATACAATTATAATATATATAACAAGAGTTTCAATCTTTTATACATTAACATATATCCTAAAACCTATGGTTGGCCATACCAAACTACATTCTTATTCTTTTTTAAATGTAATGGGATATATCTTCTTACCTATTGTTGGCCCTACCAAACTACATGCATTTATCGAATCGAATACAATGGGATTTTAGTGGGGTTGGATATTCCAATTTCAACTGCTCACATGCTAGGCAATTGTTGTTTGGAGCTGATGCAGAATAATGGAGAGGAGAAGCAGGGATTCAATGTCAGTATAGCATGTAAGGCAAAATTGTATTGTAAAAGGCTTTATGTTTATCTAGAAAAATGATGGGTAGTTTGTTCTTTCACGTAGAAGGAAATTTAAATATAGAGAAAGTTGAATTTTTGAGACATGTCGTACAGTCGCCAATAGATATATCTCTCCAACACTAGACCAGACCATAAACCTTTGGAGACAAGGAATTTGTAGTATTTCGGGAAGCATAAAATGTAGATTCATATTTTTCTTTAGTCGAAAATTTGATAAGCGATTCTCAATAACTTGAGAGACATTGATCGGAATGTATATATCGTATCCAAATATGTACAGTTTTTTGAATGAAAACTATATTTTTTGTTGTTTAAATTGCATAAATCTATCCAAATTTTACTTTCAACTCCATTCCCACAATATTCACTTTGAACAATGGCAATGGTTGCTCTTAAAGAGCAATTGTGGTGGATAACACAATATACATAAAAGACTTGACCTCATTTCATTTGGTTGAATGTGATGGGATATTATTTATGTGGAAAATACATGCCGGAAGGTGTATCTGGGGGAAATTCAACATATTTCTCTGGTAGGTCTTACCTTTTTAAATTAGCATAGGATGATTATTTTACCCCACGGGTTCTTCTACTACGTGTTAAGCATTAAGGTTTGATTATAATGATCGACACCAATAAGGTGATGGGGTGTGTATCTTCGGCGAGCAATATAATGTTGCGACGGGTGGTTCATAAACCATTACATCCGAATGTGACATTTAACTGCAACAACATTCAATGTTGCTTAGCAGGATGGATATTGATCATAGTGAATATTAAATCAGTTTACAAAAATAATTAAAAATGGGTGTTGGGATGTGAATTTTTAATCCTATGTTAAACGTTCTAGGTTTTCGTTTTTTTGGGGGGAAGTTTTGGTATTTTTTTGGAATATTTTTCGGCTATATTTGCTCAAAATCCCAACGAGTAATTGTTGAATCTGCAGATTTGAGTAGTTATTTCTGTATAATTGAGTAGTTATTGTTGAATCCATTTTTGCATTCAAAAATGCAATTTAAACAACAGAAAATTGTGATTTCGTGGAGATTTAAATCATCGAATTCCTGCAAAATGAGCCAAAACGTAGAACAGTTAGACAATGCCAAATGAGGTTGATCGCGTGGATAAGATTCTTTGATACTGGTATAAATTGGAAAACCAAATGCACACCAAAACTTCACCATTTTCCATTAAGTATTCTCACAATATTAATACATTTACAATATTGTTGTTAGATCCAACTTATTCTATATTTAGAGACATTTGTTGAGAGAATCTCTCAACAAACTACTACAAGCATTATTGGAACGATCATGGAAGCATTACTTCCAACACCCTCCCTTAATGCTTACATGACAAAAACAAACATTACAACATTGATTACAACTACATGACACTCATTACAACATTGATCTTTGTTTGATCATTTCTATCAAATATGGTCTTCATTAACACTTACACTCACTCTAAATCTCTTGGTTTTCGGTCTTTTTTCTCCACACTTTTGAGCTTCCCACTTAATTCATTTAAAACATAACTGCTTCTGACCATCATTGGTGTACTTGCAATGATCAACAATATTGACATACTCTACTTGCCGGGGCTTCCGCAAGAAAAGGTGTGAAGTACTGAATCATTCTTTGGAAATACTTCCATCTATTGGATACTTTTCTTTCGGTTATCCGTCAGTTATGTAGGAGAGTACTCTGGATACAAAATGTATTCAGAAGTTGATCACACAACTTGACCTCTACATAAGAATAACTTGTAACTAACGCTCTCTGAGTACGACAAGTCACATCAACTTGACCATATTAAGAACAACCTTTAACTAATGCTCTCATCACATTAGCATATAACACACTTAGAAATAACTAAATCATTTATGGGTTCTCTCCCATCAAGAACCACTACCTTGATTATGTTAAAATGTTCATAGTTGGCTTGTTCTTTGTGGTTTTGTAATAAATTTACAAAGGAAAAACATCAAACATACTCATATCTACTATTTAAATAGTGGTTGACTCCTTTCCTCATTATTTGATCACAACTTTCACAACAAGACATGATGACTCCTAACTGCAAAACATGATGGTCAATGCTGGAAAATCTAATTGTTCATCGTTGCTAAACTATGACACCAAAATCATGATGTTATTGCTGCCAAAAATGTGATGCCAAAACATGGTAATTTCGTGTGTGCATTTTGTGAGGTCGGTTCTCCAAGACGTCACCAGAAACTACAAACAGATCCGGGTTAGCCTATCTTCAAAGCAGGTCATCGACCATGGCTTTGGTCTTCGAGTAGTAGGATCCCATGAAATCTGGCATGACCTCCTCCTTGAAGTATGCACAACAACGATCTCCTTTCCGGTGTTGTAACCCTGGGATTTTGAAGATCGTACCAAGAGCACACTCTTTGAATTCGTGGATCTATCTATGTAATTTGATGCTCCAATCTAATCATGCATTCATGCTTCAATTCAATGAAACAACGTCTTACTCCCTTGTATGCAATGATGACATCAACTCTCTTCACAACCAAACTGATTAGTACGCATCTATTTTCGCTGACGGCGATTCCTTCTGCGTAGCGATCTGGTCATGTGATGATCTTATAAATGAAAACAGTTTAATCTGACAGCACCTCCTTTTCTGAAGGAATTTTGCACAACAGTTTTCTCTTTTTAATCCCGCGAACTGACAAATGGTGGATCCTTCTCACAAACATCAGCTCCTTACGATCACACGACAACCCGCTCTGATACCAAATTGGAAAATCAAATGCACACCAAAACTTCACCCTTTTCCATTACGTATTCTCACAATATTAATACAATTACAATATTGTTGTGAGATCCAACTTATTCTATAGCTAGACACATTTATTGAAAGAATCTCTCAACAAACTACTACAAGCATTATTGGAACGATCATGGAAGCATTATTTCCAATAAGGGTGGGATTTAATAAGTCAAACCCCTTGCATTTGAAAATGATTAAAATACATGCATAGTCATTATTAATTATATATTGATTATTAAAATACATGCATATTTAGTATGGTTAAGTGTATTTTGAATATAAATAACTTTTACATAAATTTAAGTGAATAAGAAACTTTTCATATTAGTTATTTCACTTTTGAAAATAAATTATTATTATTATTATAATAATTATTTGATTATAGTAAATTATTAGTATTATTATAATTTGATTGTAGTTGTTCATAATTTGATAGAAGAATAAAATTTGATCCTATTAAATATATAAATATGATTTTATATTTATTATGATAGTAATTATGTTTTTTTTTTATATTTAATATAAAAATATTTATTTTTAAAAATACAATTTTTTGGATATTTAATTAAAAAATATTTATATGTTTATAATTTTTTATCAATTTATTTATAAATAATATAATAAATATAATAGAATAATATATTTAATCTAAATAAATATACAGGCTCTGTGGTTTTGGGTCTTGGTCTTTTTTTTCGGGGTTAGGTTTCTCGTAAGAAAACCCTAGTCCCACATGCGCCCCCCGCCTCTCCACTNAGTGCCTGCATTCTTCCCCGCAAAGATGGACCCTTCACTAGAGGATGTGGAAACTCTAGATTATTCAGCGGAATATCTCTCGAAATATGCGATCTGGACATCCCCATCAACAGTTTCTTACATCATCGCTCTAACACTTAGTGGATCCTCACAATACCTTCCATCATTGACTATGGTGTCCCCTCATCCTCCTTCCCCTTGGATTTTCCATCACAATCAACCCCCTTAGATCCTCCCTCCCCCGCCCATGATGTTCCCACTTAACTTTATGAGGACCCTATACTTCCCACTAAATCCCCTCGTATTGCCTCCATCCTTCCTCCCTTGCTTCCCTTAACCTTCTCCCTGACAATGTTCCCACTGGTTGTGAACCACTTTCACCCTCTCTGCGAGATCTTCTCCCCACGCAGTCGCAAGTGGTCTTTCCCTCGGGAGGTTTCATTAGCATTTTCACCACTGAGAAATTTATGTCAGAGAAGCCCTGACCACTTAACCTTGACTCGAACAAACAACTAGCGGGATGGATTTTCCTCGAAAAAGGATAAATGCATAAAATGGAGATACAAGCCCATAAACCTCACCCTTGGCGATGGAGTAAAGTCAAATGACATAGTCACCATGCAGACCACCACCTTGGTCAGTAGATTTGCTAGCAAACGCCTATGACGAACTTCAGAAGATATCTTGGATACGAACCTATCATCTTGGTCCTTACAAAAGGCTGGCTAGCGTGAATTTTCAGATCGGAAGCAAACACAAATTCATTTCTCTCTGGGCGATGGTGTTATGGAACACAAACATTGTTCTTGAAGTGATGGACACCGTATTTCAATGCCTCTTCAACACACCTGGAAATCACACCAATTTGGGTTAGACTCCCAGGGTTACCTTTTTCCTTTTAGACTGAAGAAATTTTTCAGGAAATCGGGTCTGCCCTGGGACATTTCTACAAAGAGGATCTCATTTAAAAACAAACTGGGTACATGGCCATGGCCCTCATTCTAGTAGGTCTCAAGCCGTCAAGCAGACTTGAAGAGTGTATCTCCATTAAACATCAAGGCTACACTTTTACACAAGAGATGGATTATGAAGCAATTTCATTCAGATGTGGTCGTTGCCACGTTTATGGACACCTAGAAAAGGATTGTTCTTTGTTGATCAAAAACCAAAAATGGGTAAAAAAATTGACCTTCGAGAAGCTTGAGGATACAACTCCCACTTTGTCGACAACACCTCCTCCAGCTGGGACACCAGCCCCCCTAGATCACATTTAGGAACAACCATAACATAATGAACAATTGCAGCGGCCACAATCCACAATGCTAGCTGAAATCATGGATAAGACTACCACTATCCCTTTTCCCCTTCCTCCTCCTCCTTCTTTTTTTGATGGTCGTATCCAAATCGTCCCTTCCCCTTCTGAACCACATGATCCTCCAGACCTTTCCTTTCTGGTAGGCCTCTTTGGTATTTCAAACCTTGGAATGGAACCCCTCATACCCCTCTCCCTCCCATATTTACCCGACCTTCCCTCTCCCCCCCCACCCTTAGCCCCCTCGCAACCAACCCCNCCCTATTCCCTCCCCTCCCAACAACCTCCCTCCTCCCCTCCCCCAAAATACAATGTGATATCCAAAGCACAGATCTTCGAAGAACCTCCCAATGGAATTATGGGATGTCTATGATCTTTTGACGTTCAAGACAAAAAACCCATGCATAGAAGGTGAAAGTCATATCTCTCTCAGGCTAAAAAACAAGCTTAATCTGAGTTCGAACAGGAAAACAAAAATCTCTCTTTGGGGCTCTTAAAGCATCAACCCCCATTCAAGGGATCCAATGATCTTCCTCTCACATAATTGCAGAGGGTTGGCCAATCCCTCCAAAATGTTGGCACTTTCGAGACTAGTTGATCTTCACAAACCTAGTCTCCTATTACTACAGGAAACAATAATGGATAGTGACTCTGCTATAAAAATTATTTCACTCTCCTTCCACGAATGGAATTTCTTGGAAATGGATGCATCTGACAAATCAAGAGGACTTGTCACTGGCTGGAAAAGGGACTCTCTTCAGCTCACAAATTCGTGGGCTATATCGGCTTTTATGGGCACCAATTTATTCTCCCCCTCCCATAATCTCTCCTTCCTTATCATTAATACATATGGGCCTTACTCTGATAGGAAATATTTATGGGAAAAAGTCTCT
Organism: Picea engelmannii; assembly: GCA_009831015.1. Taxonomy (NCBI): domain Eukaryota; kingdom Viridiplantae; phylum Streptophyta; class Pinopsida; order Pinales; family Pinaceae; genus Picea; species Picea engelmannii. The sequence continues at coordinate 101,692 of ML795754.1, forward strand.
TGTTGAAATATTGTAACTGCAAAGAGTATTCTATTTTATTATTGATGTATTATTCATTAGATCAATCCCCTTTTGTGGATTGATCATGTCGGGAATTATAAATGACCAAATCCCCTTGTGTGGATTGGTCAAACCTTAATTGTAATATTCATAATGAGAAGTCAGCCCCTGGAGTTAATTAAAGTGGTTATAACCACCCATAAGGAAAAGTCGGCCCTGCCAGTGAAAAGACACGTCCTTTCAGCACCTGCCAGATTGTATAAATAAAGGAGGCTAGCGCCTCATTTGTTCACTCACTCACTGGATCATCAGAGCGCAAGTTTGGAGCTGTAGTTGGAGAAGAAGGAAGAGAGAGAGAGGCGCATTACTTGGAGAGGACTTTCTGTAGTGTTTGGTTTATTCTCTTGGCATTGTATTGGCTATCTATATTAAGGAAGTTTTTGTTGGGTTTTCTCCCCCATGAGGGTTTCCTAGGATAAATGATGTGTCTCTTGTGATTATGTATTTCTCAATGATCATATCTATGTTATGGTTATCTAGTGAATTGAAAAGAAACCTAATAATAGCTTAAACTCTAACATGGTATCAGAGCTAAGTTGAAGAGAGCATCTTTCACAAGAAGAAGAAAAACGTCACTGTTGTTGTACATGAAAATTAAGGATTTTTATTGAAGAGGAATTTCAGCCCAAAATCCATCTAGAAAAGTGCACCCTAGCTCAAGGAACTCTTTGGCACCTTCAGCGCACCTTTTCAGTGGATAGAACTCCCAAAAAGTGAAACCCTATTTTTTACTAGTACCAGAAAACCAGAAGCACCAGTCCAGAAATCCGTTGATCAAGTTTGAGGGGGGGGGGAAATTAGATTTTCAGAAATCTGACTGTACCAGCCTACTCACCTCAACCCACTGCATCTAGCCCCTGGATCATAATTTAAAATTTTGAAGTTTGAAAAATTAGGGTTTCCTCATAAAACCCTAAGTTGCAGTTGCAGTTTCAGAATCAGTTACATATCAATTGCAGTTGAAGTATCAGTTGTAGTCACCCTTGAAGTTCTTAAAGAGTTGGTAATTATTACCGCTTCTACCAAATGGTGCCACTACCTGCAAATTCTATTAGAGGTATGTACTCACATATACTTAAATTTTTGAGCTTTAAAAGGTATTTACAGGAGAAGGGATCTCTTGCCATAGATCCAGAAGGATCTCAAGATCCAACACATTCAGAGGAATAATACAACCCAGGTTTGATTATTCTGATATGCATCTATTTGATATGACATTATTTTGATTAGTGTTGCATGTTGAAGCTATGACCATCATACTAACCTTTGGTCAAAAATTAAAGTTGAGATCATAGAGTTTATCCTCTAACCCAACCTTCTGTCAAGATAACATATTGTATTAGTGTAGAAGACAGGTTGAAGAAAGCACTCATCATCTTGAGTGAAGGAGACTTGGAAGAAAAGCAACACACTCATTCTTGAGGACAAGGCTCCAAGTTCCAGGTTTGATTAATTAAGTTGATAAGATTCAAAGTTGCACATGACAAGTTGATGACTACCCCTTTACAAGTAAACATTATAATTGAGATAACAGTCTTTGAAAAGTATTATACTTGGTATCATGTGAGCATACTGAGATAAATAATGTAATCATTTTCCAGATACAACTAACATCTCCTCTAGGAGAAACTTCTGGTGTTAGTTCCAGGGTGCCATGGAGGAATGTTTGATCACAACACTATAAGAGTGTTGACCTCATTTCGTATTGTATTTCTTACTTTTGATCGTTGCTTCAGACAGGTCACAAGTGATAGCTCTAAAGGAGCTATTGTGATGATTATTCATGCGATTATTTTATCTACTATTATAAAAAGAGTATTATTTTTGCTTGTTGTTTTGTTGACCTTGTTTCAAGTCACAGGTGATGACCTTGAAGAATCTATAGTGAAGGTTGCAGAAGGGAACATATTAGATGAGATATGAAGCAGACTATGTACATGACCATATACACTCATGTACCAAAGAAGATGAAGAAGAAGCTATAGTTTGAGATTCAGAGTATCTCATATGAAGATTAATTGAAAGGAGCAGAAGGATCCAAAGATGATCGAACATTAGAACAAGAACTCACGACGGAATTGTTCAAAGGTTAATGAAGCCACCTTGACACGAAGCAAAACTCGTTTGAAGCCTGACTCAGTCTAGCATATTTAAACTTGGTATTCAACACCGAGTATACCCTGTAAGAGATGATGAAGTCCTTGTAGACTCAGCAGAAATCAAGGATAATCCTGATCTCATAAAGGATCAGATGAAGAGACAACTTTTAGGATTGGGAGACAGATGCCATGAGAAGACTAGATCGTAACTTCTGAGACTCCTAGGAGATATGAAATCTCCTGGAAGATTCCCTTATTTCAGTGACAAAGAAGGAAGCCAGTAAGAAAGACTAGGATATGGATTCTTCAGTGAGACTAGAAGAGAAGTCAGTATTGACTTCCAATATTGATCTATACAGATCAATCATGTTGCAGATGTACACAAGCCTGATGTGTGTCTAGAGGATTCTCCCAGCAAGAAGGAGAAGACTATGACGATGTTGGACAACTGAGAGGGGGGGTGAATCAGTTGTTACCGTGCTTAAACAATTATGCTTCTTTTAAAATCTTTACAAGTCACTCAATGATGATCACAATAATGAAAAGGAATAAACAAAGGCACATTCATCATCAGTCACATATATGAGAAAGACAGAGACAGATAATTCCCAAGGAAACCCATACAGGGTAAAAACCTCTTTTTCTTTATATGATAAGTATTATCTACATTCTTTACATTATCATACATATGAGCACCAACTCATTGTGAGG
>ML795754.1:112245-136402 GCA_009831015.1 Picea engelmannii
GGAAGCACCAACTCCCTACGTTCAAGCACCCACTTGAACCTTTGAGGACACCAGTCCTCCCTAGCACCTCCCAACCACCCTGGTATATAGATTCCTTGTTACTAAAACTTATTACAGTGATATAAAGTTATTCAATGGCTTACCAGCCTTGTCGTTGTTCTGTTACACTACTCTGCTCTGTCTGCATCAGTGTCTTCTGCATGCCCCTTGCACTTTCTGTTCTTCTGCCTTTTATACCCTCTGCACCATATCCCTTCAATGCAACCTTCCTCTACTGTGCATTTATGCTCCTGCGCTCTGCCTCCTTGCTCACACTTGAATCCTTCCCATGACAACAACTTGTCTCTTCTTTATTCAACATTCTTATAGTCTCTGTTGTCTTTGTGCATGCAATATTCGCAATGCCTCTGCATGCTCACTCCGCGCCAAATTCCTCCACAACTCGAGTGCTCTGTCTGATCATCATCGTTACTCTTCAACTTCTTTGGTCGTTTTCCACTCGTTCAACATCACTGTATGTTATACCGAGATTCCTCAGCCTCTCTGGCAGTTTGAGACTCTTCATCTTCTCTGTGACAGTCGAGCTTATGCCTTCTGTTTCAGTTACAGAATTCAATGCTATTCCATCTGTCAATCCCTCTAAGAATCGTCTTCCTTCACTGGGCGAAGCTTAGAGACTCTTCATCTCCTCTGGCGATCACACAGAAGTGTCTTCGAGTCCTCTGGCAGAAACCATCAATGGTTTCTGGCAGTTACACTGTGTCGTGCTACAGTAGCCCTCCGATCTTGTTCAAATTCACCTGCACCGTTGGATTGATTCCGTGGGATCTTGCATTCATTTCGGCATTTCAGCATTCGTGTGACCATGCATCTTGACATTCCCAGTCGCGATCCCCGAAATGGAGCTTGGTTTCTCTAGCTCTTTCCTCCATCTCTCGCTGATGTGACCAAGGGCTGTGACCACGGCCTTATGCATACGGCGCTTTCGCGATTTCGCATTTCGTGAATCTAGAGATGAGGCATCTCGACTCTCCAAGTCGCGATCCCTGAAACCCCGAAATGGCGTGGGATCAACGGTCCCGATCAACACTTGATCTGACGGCTCAGATCATTTCGCTATTTTCGCATTTCGCGATTTCAACATTCTTGATGTTCAGTGTTCTTGTCACTTCAAAGTCTCGATCCGCGAAACTCCAAAATGGAGTCTGATCAACGGTCCAGAACACATCTTGATCTGACGGTTACGATTAAGTCGTGATTTCGCATATCGCGATTTCAGGATTCCTGTGGTTAATATTATTTGACATCTCCAACTCTTGATCCGCGAAACTCCGAAATGGACTGGGATCAACGGTCCAGATTCAACCTTGATCTGACGACTCAGATTAAGTCGCGATTTCGCATATCGCGATTTCAGCATTCCTATGGTTAATATTCTTTGACATCTCCAACTCTCGATCCGCGAAACTCCGAAATGGACTGGGATCAACGGTCCAGATTCAACCTTGATCTGACGGCTCAGATTAAGTCGTGATTTTGAGAGGTTAGGGAACCCCGTTCCTTTGACTCTCTAGTCAGCAAAATGATGAGCTTTCCCAACGTGTCCTGCCTAAAGATGGACGGTCCTCCTTCTTTCGGGATTTTGTGAGCCCGCTACTCCTTGCACTTTAAAGAACGTGCAGGTTCTCCTTGATCCAACGATGGTCGGATCCCGTGCTTGGATCTAATGCCTGAGATCTGTCCTCCTCTTCGGCACGCTCTTCTTGTCTACATTGAGATCTGACAGCCATCAGGAATTCTGAATTGTTGATCCAACGATCACGGTTGCTGCTCTTCCCCGATTATCACTGCGTTGTTGATCATCGTTGTTGTACTCAAGCCATCATCGCTATTGTACTTGCCATCAATGACAAGCATACGCTGCTTGTAAAACATGCCAACAGACGAGACACATACTCCAGTAATTGAAGAAATAGTTCCAGTATTTATGAAGACAACCAGAACAACCATGATTCATATATAGTATGAGATGCAGGGGGAGCAATTCCCATATTTAAAATTGAGTGGCAGTTGCTGAATTACATTAGTTGGGTCATGGAGACATGAATACAATGAAATATAGAGTTACCTCCATGAAATAAGAAGAGTTGCCCTTCAGTATCAGTTACTAAGCCACTCTCAGTTTCAGATGAAGTTTTTGTCGTGATAGAATAAAGGAGTTACTCATAGATTTCAGTAGTCACGGTGAGAATGAAGCAGTCATTCGCAAGCTTCAGAGTAGTTGTAGGTGCAGAGTCCCAATTATAGAAGGAACAGTTGCAGAAAGAGGAGAGAACATACTCTCAGGCAGTGAGACAGATAGTGCCTTGTAGAGAGAACATAGAGCTAGCACATGATTGTGCAGATTGAGTTGCAGCTGAGCAAGTGTACCAGATTGGTACAATGTAATGAGAAAATTTGATTTGAAGATTGAATATAGAAAGACTCATGGTTGTCGGTTGAAGGAAGCTCTGTACGTTTTGAAGCAAGCTCCTAGAGCTTGGTATGGAATAATTGATAGTTTCCTGACGAGCTTGGGCTTTACCAAGAGCAAAGTTGATTCTAACCTTTATCTCAAGGTTATGAATGATGAACTAGTGATGTTACTACTATATGCAGATGATGTATTCTTGACAAGATGAAGAAAATCTCATCACAGATTGCAAAAGAATCTCACTACAGAGTTTGATGGAAGACCTAAATACATTATCTCTTAGGTATTGAAGTTTGGCAAAGCACGGAGAAGATCTTCCTTAACCAAGGGAAGTATGGAGTTAAAATGAAGAGGTTTGACATGTTGAAATGTATATCCATGTACACATCCATGGAAACAAAGTTGAAGATATTGGTAGATACCTCATTAGAATTGGTTGATGCTACTTTGTACAGACAGATTATTGGTTCAGTAATGTATCTGACGATTACCATGCCAGATATATGTTTTGCCTTGAGTCGGTATCTGGTAGAAACCAAGATGTGTTCACATTGTTGTTGCAAAACATATAATGAGATACCTTAAGGGATATTGTTTCATTCTGGAGTTAGCCATGATTTCATGGCAGAGTAGGAAGTATTCCAACATTACTTACAACACGACAGAAGTGGAATACATTGTTGCATGTTCCACCAGTTGTGAAGCCATATGGATTCAGATGTTGTTGATAGATCTATTTGATCTAGAGATGGAAGCTACCGTGATCCTATGTGATAACCAGAGATATATAAAGATGATGTGTTCCATAATGAGTCGAAGCACATAGAAATACAGTATCACTTCACGATATGATATGATGCAGAGAGGAGCTTTAAAGCTCCAATGTGTTGGCACAAATGAACAGGTTGTTGATGTGTTGACCAAGCCTCTATCTCGTGTAAAGTTTGAGCACTTTCGAGATAAGCTTGCTGTAGTCCGTAAGGACCTCCCTCGAAAGGGGGAGTAGTGTTGTGATGCCAACCCCATGATGATGATATGTCAACCTAGTGTTTTGATGCCAGCCTCGTGCTGATGATGTGCCAGCCTAGTGTTGTGATGCCAACCTCGTGCTGATGATGTGTCAGCCTAGTGTTGTTATGTCAGCCTCATGATGATGATGTGTCAACCTCGTGTTGTGATGATGTGTACTAGCCTTGTGTTGTGATGATGTGTGCCAGCCTCGTGTTGTGATGATGTTGCCAGTCTCGTACTGTGATGCCAACTTCATGTTGTGATGATTTGTTGCCAGCCTCGCGTTGTGATGCCAGCTTCATGTTGATGATGTGTTGCCAACCTCGCATTGTGATGCCAGCTTCGTGCTGATGATGTGTTTCCAGCCTCGCGTTGTGATGCCAACTTCGTGCTGATGATGTTGTGTTTCCAACCTCATGTTGTGATTCCATCTTCGTGCTAATGATATTGTGTAGCCATCTTTGTGTTGTGATGCCAGCTTCGTGTTGTGATGCCAACCTCGTGCTAAAGACTCTCAGCCTAGCGTTGATGTTGATGATGCTTCAGCCTTCATGTTGTGATGTTGTTTTTGATGATGATTCTCCAGCCTTCGTGTTGTGATGTTGTTGTTGTTGATGATGCTCCAACCTTTGTGCTATGATATTGATGTTGTTGATGTTGTATCAGCCTTATGTTGTTATTGATGATGATGATGTATTAGTGTTATACTAATCCATGTTGATGCAGATGATGATGATGATGCCACTTCAACTTATTGTTGAAGATGATAATGATGATCCTACTTCAGCTTCCTACTGAAGATGATGATGATGATGCCACTTTAGCTTCTTGTTGAATATGATGATGATGTTATTTTGTCCCTCATGCTAAAGATACTGATGATATTACTTTAGCCTTGTGATAAAGAAGATGATGAATATTACTTTAGCCTCACGCTAAAGAAGATGATGATGTTACTTTAGCCTCATGCTAAAGATACTGATGATATTACTTTAGCCTCATGCTAAAAAAGATGATGATATTACTTTAGCCTCATGCTAAATAAGATGATGATGTTACTTTAGCCTCACGTTAAAGATGATGATGATGTTACCTTAGCCTCATGCTAATGAGGATGATGATGCTACTCCATCTCCATGTTGTGAACGATAATGATGAGGAAAACTTTTGATCATTTATAGATATGCCAGTCAGTGTTCCAGATGTTGTTGATGTTGTTGCCCTCTCTCTCTCTCCTGATGATGTTATAGAATACCCTTCTTGTTAAGGGGGAGTGTTGAAATATTGTAACTACAAAGAGTATTCTATTTTATTATTGATGTATTATTAATTAGATCAATCCCCTTTTGTGGATTGATCATGCCGGGCATTGTAAATGACCAAATCCCCTTTTGCGGATTGGTCAAACCCTAATTGTAATATGCGGCCCCCAGAATTAATTAAAGTGATTATAACCACCTAGAAGGAAAAGTAGGCCTTGTAAGTAAAAAGACACGTCCTTTCAACACCTACCAGATTGTATAAATAGAGAAGGCTAGTGCCTCATTTGTTCACTCACTCATTGGATCATCAGAGCGCAAGTTTGGAGTTGCAGTTGGAGAAGAAGGAAGAGAGAGAGAGAGGCACATTACTTGGAGAGGACTTTCTGTAGTGTTTGGTTTATTCTCTTGGCATTGTATTGGCTATCTATATTAAGGAAGTTTTTGCTGGGTTTTCTCCCCCATGAGAGTTTCCTAGGATAAACGATGTGTCTCTTGTGATTGTGTATTTCTCAGTGATCCTATCTATGCTATGGTTATCTAGTGAATTGAAAAGAAACCTAATAATATCTTAAACTCTAACATCTTCCACTCCCCTCTCCTCTCCACCGAGCTCACCATTCTTGGGGGGGACCTAAATTTTACCCTTGGCTCATGTGAGATTTGGGGCCCCTTGGCATAGACAGACCCTCTAGTCGATTTTTTCTCTAAATTTATAGAGGACTCAAAGATGTTTGACATTCAACCAATCAAATATTCCCCCACCTGGCGCAACATGTGAACAGGGGATGCCCAGATAACGAAGCTCTTAGACAAGTTCCTCATCTTTGAATCCTTCTTGCAGGAAAACTATCGTCTTCGACAATGGGTCTCCTCGGGGGGGGGAGTCTTTGATCACTCTCCCATCCTCCTTGAGTTAGCCTCATACCCAAAGAGGCCTTCAGCTCCTTTAAATTCAAATCTTCATGTCTAGAGGATCAGAGCTATTTGGATCGTGTCAATAATACCTGGGCACACTAGCATGGAGGAAGGAGCAAAAGGAAAAGGAAAACCAAGCTCTTGCAGATATAGAACAACAACTTAAGTCCTAGATGGAAACAAACTAATCAGAGGAGAAAAAATCAAAGATCCTCCTACTGGAGAAATATAAAAATGCCATCCTCCTTTCCAGAGAAAAGGAATGGCGCTTAAAGAGTAGAGCCCTCTGGCTCCATGCCGAAGATGAAAATACAAACTTCTTCCATCATTTCACAAATGACAGAAAGGTCAAAAACACAATCTGGTCTATTTAGAGAGAAGATGGATCCATGGTCACATCTTTTGAGGAGTTAGCAAAAGAGGGCATATATTTCAGAACTATCTTCAAAGCTTATCAGAGATCAACTATAGAGTACATTCTAAGGGTATCCAACCTTTTCTCTAGCTTTGTGGATTAGGAACAAAATGAATCCCTAATGGTTGAAATCACAAAAGATGAACTCCAAAAAATCCTCCACAACTTCCAAAAAGACAAAAGTCCACAGCTGGATGGATTCCTAGTGGAGTTCTATTCGGGCACTTTTGACATTCTAGGAGATGATATCCTCATAATTTTAGACTTATCCTAGACCTCTAGAAAAATCATGCCTCCCTTTAATACTACTTCCATTGCCCTCATTTCCAAGTCATAAAATCCACAAGCCTTTGATCAATTTCACCCCATATCTCTCTACAACAACATCTATAAAATTATTTCAAAAATCATCGTAGTTCGCTTGAAAGACATTTTGACAGACAGGATATCTGGAGAACAATTCAGTTTTCTGCAAGGAATACAAATCCACCAAGATATAGGGCTAACACATGAATTTTTTCCTTCAATCCACACCAAAAAACAAAAGGCCGTCATCTACAAATTCAACTTGTCAAAAACATTTGACCAAGTCAGTTGGCTCTACATCAAACTACTTCTCATACACTTGGGATTCTCACACTCCTTCGTCATATGGATACTCAACTGCATATCCGCCACTTCTTTTTCCATCCTCATAAATAGCTCTGCATCCCCCTTCTTCAAAGTTGAAAGAAGCCTTAGGTAGGGTTGCCCACTCTCCCCACTACTTTTTCTTCTGGTGGAAAAAATTCTAAGCAACCTCATCTCCAATGTTTTATCACAATGTATCTTCAAAGGAATACAACTCTCAACATCATGCTCCCTCACACACCTGCTCTTGGTGGATGATATTCTCATATTTTGTGAAGGAAAGCCTACTTTCTTTTTAGCAATCTAAAAATCATTCTACACACTTTTTGTCTCTCAACCAGAATGAAAATCAACCTAGAAAAATATTCATTGATGGCATGGGGAATCAATGAATCTTTCTACTCCAATACTCTTTGGTATATAGTTCAAAATTCCATCCGAAGGTGTCAAGTACCTAGGCTTCAATATCAAGGCCAATGGATACAAAAAAACTGACTGGAATTGGTTGCTTGCAAAAGTGGAGAAAATAATAAATTCTTGGTGTAATAGATGGCTCTCTAGAGCTAGCATATTAATACTTGTCAAATCATTCATTGAGGCAATACCTATATATTGGACGTCCCTAGAATGGGTCCTGAAAGGAGTCTTACACAAAATAAATCAATTGGCCTCAAGATTCCTTTGGGCAGGAAAAGAGGAGTGAATCAGTATGAGCACTTTTACCACTTTTAACCACAATATATCAACTTCATATTAATCATAGTATATCATAAATATATCATCAATATATCATGAGAATATAAAGATAAGAAGCATAACATCAACAACGTCACATCAAGTACATAGTACACCATAATTTACGTGGAAAACCAAATGGAAAAAAACCACGAAATGATTTCTTATATATATCAAGAATACATTCATACGAAGCACCAAATTTCCAATTCTACAGCACCAACTGGAAGGAGGCACCAACCCCTTGATTTACAGGAACCAACCTGAAGGAATCTACAACTCCATAAATTCTCTGGATCCAACTAGAAGGAGGCTACAACCCCTTGATTCTCAAGCTCCAACCTGAAGGAATCTCCAACTCCCTGTATTCTCTAGAACCAACCGAAAGGAGGCTATGACACCCTTTCCTTGTCCTGTCATGCTGCCCTGAAATATAAGTGTAGACCAACTGTCACTACAACAATCACTTCCATCTCACTGCCATTGTCACATCAACCTATAACATGTCACCTGTCACTGTATCCAACCTGTCACTGCCAACCTGTCATTGGTCAACCTGTCCAACTTGTCACTTTCATTGATACTCAACCAGATCCTCTCACATGGATCATATACCAAGGACACCTCTCAACTAGATGTCCAACATCACCAACACATGCCTCTACCAAGCATGTACCAAGATCATCAACATACCATCACAAGTTATGTGTCTCAACCATGTACCAAACCATCAACTTGTACCATACCAAGCATCAGTTGTGTACCACAACCTGTACCAAAACAAGTGCATCAACCATTCACCAACACATGTACCAAAGCACGCATTAACCATGCACCAACACTTGTGCCAAACCGTGCAACGACCATAACCTGTACCATGTGCCTCGACCATCAACCATGTATATCAACACCATATCAAGTACCAATAATGTACCATACCATGTATCAACCATGTACATCAACACATGTACCATACCATGTACCAACAATGTATATTAACCATATACCATATCACTCAATCATGTCATACACCATGTACCATAGGATATATCAAGCAATCACCATGAATGGTGTACCTCAACAAAGTACCAAACAACCAAGATCATATACCAAGAATATGCCTCAACCATGCACCTAATATGTGCCTCAAGCGTGTGTCAATGCTTCGACAATATACCAAATACTTTCCTCAAGCATGCACCATAACATCATCAACATGTAACCCTCAAAACATGCATATAAACATACGTGTAACTCTGTAACAGACCTAGTGTATGTGATCATAGACCTGCAGACCTTCCTAAACTTCAACAACAAGACAATAACATCTTCATCAAACTTTACCTTAGTCTCACGGGACTAGTTTTTGGATTAGTCACAAACCCTAAATTTCAACAAGCATAACTATGTACCTGTAATGAATAAGTACTAAAACTTGTACCCAATATTATTCAACATATTCTCTGCAATTACTCCAAGTTTCACTACTTGGAGCATCCTGGAAAAGGAGTTATAGAAAAAATAACAGACCTTGTTGGATTTTGTCTTATTCTAAAGAGTGAACTTGTAGAGCATTCCACGCATGGAATATTTGATAGCTAGATCTAAAAATAATACAAAACATACTATGGTTTGTACTCTATCCAATTCATTTAGTCTCACTAAATTTGGATCCTCTATGAAGAATTTATGACTATTTTACCCAGAACACATGTTTGAGACTAGTTTTTAGGACTATCCGCACACCCTATTTTCCACAGAGTGTATCTCAAAAAATCAAACGACCCAGAAGATGAAATTTTTGCCACATGTACCTTGACAGGTCTTCTCAACCTCCTCCAATTTTCACTATCTGAATCATTCTACAAAAAAAATTATAGAAAAAATGATAAGATAACCTTTAAATAACATACCTTAGAACACATCATCACAAGACTTCATCCTCCCTTGGAATTTAGCCCTTCTTTACTTCATCTTTCTTATGAAATTTTCCTTAGATCTCCTTGGTTACCTCATATAAGAATCACTTACTCACATATAATATATTCAATAGAATGTGTGTGTGAATATGATTATGAGTGACTTCTTGAGGTGTATATATATTTTTTCTAAGTAACATATTTCCTTAACTTTAGGGCTTCTTGAACTTTCTTGTTACAACCATTTTACACTTTCATTAATGACTTACAACTAATTAGGGGCTTCTTAACCCATCTTTGGGGCTTCCAATTTCACAAGGCCATATCTCCCTAACCGTGAGGAACCACGTGGCGTACCACCTATCATCGGAAATGGAATGACAATGACTATCCATCTATGAGTGTATTACCTACATTTACACTATCCCTCATGTCCATATTCCTCAACCAATATCCAGGTCCCATGACCACACCTTTGGGGCTTCATGTAGACTGCATCAAACGCATCCAACACATCTGTTGACATCAACCACTCCATCAATGAAAACTAACTCACCATCAATATCAACCATATCTCTAGGGATTTCAAACTTCTTAAAGGGTTGAAATCACTCTCTAAGGGTTCACATCAACGACAACCAACTGTCCAAACCAACTATCCAAAATGTGATGGCCTCTATGAAGGCCTGGTATGGGATAAATATATAGGCTTATTGCCATGACAGTTTTGGATATTTTTTTATGTAAGATCACTCTAGGAGAAGATATTGAAATGAAAATAGCATATGCGATATGTATTATTCTTTATTAACTGAATGAATTTATGATGTTTTTTTAAAGTAAATGTTAGTGTGTGTGTGAGAGAGAGAGGGAGGGAGGGAGAGAGAGAGCACTATAGACTTCAAAAGACCTATTTCAAGGAGAATATAATTGAGAGGTTATGGGTTCAAGTGTAATAGAGTCCCTCTATGTTAGGATTATAGGTTATACTCTAATGACATTTAACCCAGGTGGAATTCATGTAATGTGAGGAAACATTTGAAGGTTTTCCTCGAGGAAATTTTCCATGGAATACACACACACATACAGGTTACACACACAAACAAGGGTTACACACACACACAAGGGTTTTGGTAGTCTTATAGTGAGAGATTGTCTTGATAAATCACAAGGATGCCTACCTTCAAAGAGAGGGTTATTCTAGTCATGTTGATCATAGAAAAGGTCCATAATCTAGAAGATAAGAAATTACATTGAAGATATGTCGCAAACTAAAGACACACCAGGTCCTTCTAAAATATATGAAAGGATACTTTTATATGAAAAAAAAAATTGAGTCAACCATTAAACAAATTGGCTTTTACCAAAAATTAACCACTCAACATAAAATCAATTTCTAACTTCCAAAGTACATTTTTTTTTATGATAAAGAATAAAAATATGAATAGATCAATTTAAAATTTAATATAATACTTGCATTGATCCGGGATCTTTTCATCGAAGTGACTTATAAAGAATTGCATTAAATGAGCATAAATTAAAGTGCACCATAAAAGAAGGAAAATCTCAATAATGAAGAGACATAAGCATAAAATATGAACACAAAAAAACTTGATAACGGAGTTCGTCCCTAGTGGACTATGTCTCTGGGTCCTACTCTAAAATGGGTAGGTTGTTTTATTAACTCATCAAAAGAATTTGGCAAAATACATAAGTATACCTCATTATGGAATAAATTTGCAGAAGCTTTGCTCAAATCAAAAAACAAACAACACCATTGAATTTGTGGCACTCCCAGGCCCAAGAGAAACTCTGTATCAGTTTTTGTGCCCTGCAACATGCAATTAATGCTAAGAAATTGTTTCGTAAAGCATGCCAGTCGTACCCTCACACGCCTCCCCTGTGTACTGGGTGGATTCACTTTTTAAATAAAAAAGGCGGTGATGTAAACAATGGGAGGTCATTGGCCTAGTGGTTGGCAGAGCATGTGTTAAGGCGTAGATAGACAGGGAAGTCTCGGGGTCGAGCCCGTGGGCCTCCCTTTTGGGTTGTTCGTTGTAACATATATGTATATTTAAATGTGGTTGTTTCGCCAACTTTATCAGTGGTTCTAGACAGATCCATTGGGTGCCAAAATTGGCAGACCCGCCAACCTTTTATTTTTTTTGGAATTTCGTTCTCGGGCCGTTATTGGGCATTTGCCCACTACCACGTGGCAGCCCATGACTAGGCCACGTGGCAGCCAACCATTGGGCCACATCAACCAATTGTACAATCACCTACCACATTAGTGTATGACCTACCACGTGGTTGTACTAACTACCACGTGGCACATTTTTATTGGTCCACGAAATGACCTGAAAAATCCAAATATGAGTGACATGTGGCAGCCTCTGGTGCTGCCACATCACCATGTTAATGTCATCATGACACGTGCCACCTCCTTCATGTTCTAGGTATGTTGTATGGATGTTGACATCATCTGTACTGATGCTGACGTCAGCAGTACGGAGGTTGACTCATCCCCCTATTGTCTGGGATAGGTTGACCAAACTTTGACCGTGCATATTTTTCAATCCGTAACTCTGTTTGACGAGCCGTTTGCATCGTTAGAAAGACTGCGACGCCCTCTTCGAGATGATTCTACTTTCACTAAGTTTTGAGGACTTTGAATTTTTTCCCTTTCTCTATCTGCTGAGGCCATTCTGAGTTTCCTGAGTTGCTTCTGCAAGTACTGAGTTGTCCTTAGTCTTCTCTTGATCCTTTTTGGATCATGCCTTCCCATTGAGAGATTTTTGGACCACCAAAAGATTTCATCAATCAACATATAAGTGAGGGAAGAGTTCCCTCACCTTGTCCTTCTCAATCCACTTTTCCTTGCTTTGATGTGTGCCCTTTAAGACTACTTGAAGATAATCAACATCATGCCTGTGTGAAGTCCTCATCCTTCTGTCCAGGATGATTTCTTCCTTTAACTCATCCAAGTACTCAAGATAAAACTCATCAATTGAAGGTATTGCAACTTCCTCGTTACGATCCATGATCATGGGAGGCTAAAAAAGTTTCAAGTTCTCTACATTTACAACTGCATATAAGGTGGAAGATCCAGATGAAAAGCATTGGTACCACTTTTCTCCAAAATAGTGAAGGGTCCATAACGAATGGGCTTGAGTTTCTTTCCTTCACCCTTCAATCTCTCCTTGTTGATGTGAAGCCATAGTTGGTCTCCAACCTGGAACTAATGATCAACCCTGTGTTTGTCATGTCGAGCTTTATATTGTGCTTGACTTTTCTCCAATTGTTCCCTGACTGCTTGGTGTACATGTCGGATCCTCTGGATGAACTTTTGGGATCTGTCCTCATTTCTTTCTTCATTTGAATCGGCATCTCTCCCATACATCAAGTCCAAAAGAACTTTAGGTAGGTACCCAAAACATATCTCAAAAGGTGAACATTGAGTGGAGGAATGTAAGGCTCAGTTGTAAGCATGTTGTACATAGGGTGTCTATTCATCGCATAATGTGGGATGCTTGTTGTAGTAGCCTCGAAGCAAAAGTACCATTGTTCGATTTATAACCTCTGTCTGTTCGTTGGTTTTTGGATGGAAAGACACACTCCTCTTCAACTTGGTGTTAATCATTCTCCATAAGCTTGTCCAAAAATCCCCAAGGAATCGATTATCTCGATCCGAGATAATGGATGTGGGTAACCCAAAGTGAACCCAAACATACTGAAAGAAGAGATTAGCAGTCTACTCAACAATGATCTTCTTTTTACATGGCATTAAGATACACATCTTGTTGAACCTATCCACTACAACATACAAATAGTCGTGACCCCCTTTCGACATTGGTAAACCCCCTACAAAATCCATGGAGATACTTTCCCATGGATGGGATGGAATAGGTGGTGGTGAGTATAGCCCCAGTTTTCTATTAATGGGCTTACAAGTAGAGCACATCACACACCCCTTTATATATTTATTTACAATTTCTTTCATTTGAGACCAATAACAAAACCTCTTCAAATGAGCCATAGTTTTTCCTACCCCAAAATTCCCAGACACAAGAGAAGTGTGAGCTTCTCGTATTACATGGACTCGTTCACTTGTAGGAATACATAGGTTTCCAAGATGGTAGAGTAGTTTTCCGTGCAGAAAATAGTTCTCTACTTGTGCACCATGGGTTAGCTTCTCATATACTCCTTTAAAATCTTCATCAATGGCATATTGTTCCACATAGCTATCATGAGATAAATAAGTATTCTTCAAAATAATAGAAGCAGCAATAGGAGGTCTAGAAATCATATCAGCTACCTTGTTACTTATACCATTTTTTTACTTGATTACCAAATGAAATTTTTGTAGTAAACCCATCCATCTGTAGTGTCGATATTGTTGTAGTTTGGTTTGTGCTTGGAGATACTGTAAGGGTTGGTGATTTTTATGTATGATTGTTTCCTTACCTAACAAGTAGTGCTTCCATTTCTTTATGCTTTGAACTAATGCATACAACTCTTTATCATATGTAGGATAATTAACAACAACTTGGTTAAAAGTTTTAGAGTGGTAACAAATAGGCTTATTATATTGCATCAATATTGCACCCAAGGGATATATCTTGGCATCTATCTTGATCTCAAAATGTTGTTGAAGATTCAACAGTGCTAATACTGGTGCGATATTGATCTTTTCATTCAAAGTGTCGAAAGCTTTTTGTTTCTTTCCTGCCCACTGGAAAGTGTTCTTCACACTGGTTAAGGCATGCAAAGGAGCTTCTATAAAGGAGAAGTTTGAAATGAACCTCCTCCAATACTGGACTGCACCTAAGAAGCTTTGTATCTCGGTTACACTTTTGAGCTAAGGCCAATTTACAATTAAATCAATCTTGGAAGGATCAATTTTTAATTGTCCTCCTACAATATAACCTAAGTACACAAGTGTAGTCTTACCAAATTCACATTTGGACAATTTTACATACAAATTTTCCCTTTGCAAAGTATCCAATACTTGCTTTACATGCCTCGCATATTCATCCCAAGTCCCGCTAAAAATAAGAATGTTGTAAAAATATACGATCACAAAATCATCTAGAAAAGGATTGAATGCATCATTCATCACACGCATGAAAGTTGAAGGAACATTACAAAGCCCAAATGACATAACTAACCACTCAATCAATCCTTGTTTGGTTTTAAAGGAAGTCTTCCATGCATCCTATTCTGCAACCCTGATCTGATGGTATCCATTGCGCAAATCCAACTTAGTGAAATAAACAACATTCTTTAACTGATCAAGTAAATCATCTATACGAGGAAGAGGGTATCGATTTTTCACTATGATTTTATTTAAGGCCTGGTAGTCAACACACATTCACCATGTGCCATATTTCTTTGGAACCATCATGATCGGAGAACCACAAGGAGATGAGTTGTGCCCGATGACCCCTTGATCCAATAATCCTTGTACCTACTTCTTGATCTATGTCATCTCTACATCTGACATCCTGTACATGCCCACATTAGGAAGAGGAGAATCTTGATGAAGATGTATCTCATGTTGGATTTCCCTCTTAGGAGGTAATCCATTTGGTTCCTGGAAAATATCATGATGATTAGAAACAATATCAATCAATTCTTTCTTACGAGAAGGATCACATCCTTGGAAACCGTCGGATGTTCTGAAATCTTTCTCCCTTACGACCATGAGTACATATTTCTTATTAGTGTTTATGAGTCTCTTCATTTGACTTGCACTAACAAGTGTCGTGTTTACCCTCATGCCATGAGCTCTAACAATATATTCCACTCCCCCCTTAGTAAGGTGGTATGTGTTCTCATGATGAAAGAAGATTGTTTTTCTATCATAGAGATAAGGACTCCCCAACACTATTCCAAATATATCAAGTGATACAACATCCAAATCCACTTCATCAATCAACTTTGAAGCAATAACAAATATGACCCTACATTGTTTGGTGACATTAAGTTTTTCCTTATCACATACCCAACCAAGAGGATAAGGCTTTGGATGTGGTTTCATTTCAAGACCCATCTTTTTGACAAGTGCTTCAGATATCAAATTTACTTGGGAACCCGGATCAAACAATGTATCTATCTTAGTGTGTTTAGATACAACTCTTATATGAAATAATTCATTCCACTTTCATTCATCATCATGAGATTCATTATTGGAATTTGAACTAGCATGAAGGGAATCTTTATCTTGTACTCCAATCGTTGTGATATTTCCTTCGTCTCCTTAATCGGAACCAAGATCTTGTTGCACTGTAGCAACGGTTTTTGTCTTCCCCTTTCCACTGAACTGTTTCGGTCTCTTATCTGGATGTAGTTTCCAACAGTGTTCATCATCGTGACCACTTTTCTTGCAATGAGTGCAAGATGGATTTCCTTCTTCTCTCTTTACTGTGGTGGTCTTCTTGTCCTTCCTTTTAAACTTCTTAAATGGTTTATGTGGGAGATTGGAAGGTTTCTTTGTGGGATCTTCTTGAACATGCTTTCCCCTGTTCTCAAGGTGAGTGGCTTGCACACAAACTTCATCAAGACTGGTGGGGTTAAACAATAGCAAAGTATGACGAATATAACTGTGAAGTGTGCCAATATACTTCATTAAAGTTTCATAAGAATCCAAAGGAATGTATAATGCAAGAGCTTTCTTCCTAAATTCTTATGTGAAACTTTGTACAGTTTGACCTTTACTTTGTCTTAAAGTTTTCCATTCCATCATTTCTTTATGTAAATAACCCAATGGATAAATTGCTTCCTTATTGCTGATTTAAATTCCGACCATAAGGAAAGAAGATTACCACACTTACTTATGTCCTGAAGTTTGCTCTCCCACCATACGAGAGCGATGCCTTCCAACCGAAGAGAAGCTAGTTACACTTTAACTTCCTCTTCATCAATATGTTGAACACGACAATATACTTCAACCTATCGGATCAAATTATCTAGATTTTCAGGATTAGCATCTCCATTAAACATAGGTAAAGCAAATTTTACATCAAGCTTTAATAATGGTTTCTTAAAAGAGGCTTTATGACTAGAATGATGAGAATGATGAGAATGCGTAGAGGAAGGAGAACTAGAACTTGATGGTGAAGATGGAGGCTCAGGATGGTCTCCTCCAACCCCTTGATTTACTAAAGCATCGTCATCAACTTGTGCTTTCTTTTTATCCCCTTTCTTCTTCATTCTCTTCTCGTAGTCTCCATACATTCGTTCGACCATTTCTGACATGCGATAAAAGACCATATGGAAGTTTTTCTCCTGTTCATCATGCTTGTCCTCTTCTTCCATTTCTTCCTTGGGATGCACAACCAACTTTGGGATTGAAAGTCTTCAGATTTCCTTCACCCTGCTTATGCTTGGCCCTAGTAAGCATTCACACTCAACAATTCAAGTCAAAGATGATTGCTCTGATACCAACATGATCCAGGATCTTTTCATCGAAGTGACTTATAAATAATTGCATTAAATGAGCATAAATTAAAGTGCACCATTAAAGAAGGAAAATCTCAATAATGAAGAGACATAAGCATCAAATATGAACACAAAAAAACTTGATAACGAAGTTCGTCCCTGGTGGACTATGTCTTCGGGTCCTGCTCTCAAATAGGTAGGACTTTTTATTAACTCAGCAAAATAATTTGGCAAAATACATATGTATACCTCATTCTGGAATCAAGCTGCAAAAGATTTGCTCATATCAGAAAACAGACAGCATCATTGAATTTGTGGCGTCGAATTACCCAAAAATTATTGTCTCCACACTTCAATCTGACTCTGGCACTCCCAGGCCCAAGAGAAACTTTGTCTCGATTTTTGTGCCCTGCAACTTGCAATTAATGCTAAGAAATTGTCTCATAACGTGTGTCAGTCATACCCTCATGCACCTCCCCTATGCACTGGGTGGATTCACTTTTTAAATAAAAATGGCGGGGATGTAAACAATGGAAGGTCGTTGTCCTAGTGGTTGGCGGAGCATGTGTTAAGGCGCAGATAGAGGGGGAAGTCTCGGGGTCGAGCCCGCGGGCCTTCCCTTTTGGGTTGTTCATTGTAACATATATGTATATTTAAATGTGGTTGTTCCGCCAACTTTAGCAGTGGTTATAGATAGATTTGGCGGATTTGGCGGACCCGCCAACCTTTTATTTTTTTTGGAATTTCATTCTCGAGTCGTCATTGGGCATTTTCCCACTACCACATGGCAACCAATGACTGGGCCACGTGGTAGCCAACCATTGGGCCACATCAACCAAATGTACAATCACCTACCATGTCATTTTACAACTTGTTGCGTCACCTTACGGTCTGCCATGTGGATGTATGGACTTCCACATGGCACATTTTTACTGGTCCATGAAATGACTCGAAAAAGCTAAATATGAGTGACACATGGCAGCCTCTGGTACCGTCACATCACCATGTTGACATCAGCATGAAACGTGTCACCTCCTGCGTGTGCCATGTATGTTGTATGGATGTTGAATTCATTGGTACTGATGTGGACGTGAGCAGTACAGATGTTGACTCATCCCCCTGTTGACTGGGCTAGGTTGACCAAACTTTGACCGCAAATATCTTTCGATCCGTAACTTCGTTTGAAAAGTTGTTTGTGTTGTTGGAAATATTGTGATGCGCTCTTCATGATGATGCCACTTTCACTGAGTTTTGATGACTTTGAATTTTTGCCCTTTCTCTGTCTACTGAGGCCATTCTGAGCTTCCTGAGTTGCTTCTGCGAGTACTGAGATGTCCTTAGTATTCTCTGGATCCTTTTTGGATCATGCATGGACCTTCATGTATATAAATTATTTTTACATTCATGTGTATGTTAAGATCCAACAATGGCGATTCAAATATTGTAAATATTGGAGGAAAACCAATATTGTTATCTTTCATGATCATTGCATTCACACCATTTACATGATCCCCTCATGGAAATAGAGGTGTAAGATAATAATTAACCCATCGATTTAAAATTCATTTAACCACTTTCTCACACTCACTTATACAATGTGCTTGATTATTACGGATAAAAATACCCTACCCTATGACTAGGGTGAAATTACAATAGATTGGAATAGAAGATGAAACTCTATCTTTTCCTAAATTGGCCTACAAAAATTCAGAAATAACTACCAAGGTAGTTAGAGGACTTACTTGACTTACTAGTGGTTGGAGACAAGATGTGTGAATTGTCCTCATTCTAATCCTCTTTCTCCTTCCTTGGGCTTCGCAACCCGCATACACATAACAAGAAACCTTCCTCAAACCAAAATGGAAAAAATAATTGAATTGTGAACTAACTAACTAACTACTATCAGGTATGTTACTACCAACACTAGGGACTGAACAATGAACATAAGAATGGAAGTAGAAAGTATATAGGGGGGTGGGAGAAGACATATCTCCATTTTTATTAAGAATAACATTATTACAATATGTTATACCTGACTTCTGTTGTTGGCATTTCATGTAACATTTGTTCGGATTCCACCTACCCTGGGCCACTCAGGATTGCTTGATCTCCAATATTTCACTCCACGCAAAGAAGAGGAAGACCAGGGTTTCTTAGGCCTCCATCTTAGAAAATGGGAGATAGAATAAATTGAGAATGAGAATGTTCAGGGAGATGTTGGTCATAAAAACCATGAGGAAAAAATTATCTAACTGATCAAGACTAGATGATAATTCAAGTACCATAGGGATTGGTCCCCATTCTCCTTCATTGAGGTTTTATTTATACCATATCAATATGGTTAAGATTGTATCTCACAAGAATTAGGAAGTTCTAAAACTAATTTTCCCATAAACCTCGCTTGAGAGAGTGTAATTTTAGTGATTTTATATTTTGTATTGGCTTTGGAAGGCACTAGCTCCTTTCCCAAAAGAAACAAGCGAGCACTCACTCATTTATTGAGTAAGAGGTGCAAGTACATTAAAAGGAGAGGATTTTTGGAAAGTTTTATATGTATTTAATCAGCTAAAATCAAGTATAGAATGCCTTGTGGCCAATAAGGTGCATCTTAGTTGAATGAGGTGGCTAAAGATGTTATAACAGATGCCCCTTAATGTGTGAGGTCAGAAGGGTAGTTGATGTTGAAAGAAATTATAATATAGAGGACGAAACTACTTAGTGTAGTTGGGAGGAGTGCACCAAACTTTTGATCAAGGAATTACATACAACAAAGGACAAGGTATGAGATGAATCTCTTCCTGAGGTGGGAATACCCATGCTCAAGTGTGAAAAATCATCGCCGCAAAATAAAATACATTGCATATACATGAATCATATATAGGAGGAGTGATCATGGCCATGAAAAGGTACATAGTGGATCCATGTATATATAGGAGTAGCAAGCATGGCCATGAAGGAAATACACAGTGGATCCATGTTGAATAGATTATAGCCATGGACAGATACATAATGGAGTTATGTCTCAATATACATCAAGAGTATGAATTGAGTAATGAAGTGGACAAGTGATCCTTCTAAAGGTACCAATATCATAGAGGTGAGTGGCACAATCTTGTGCAAATTAAGAAACAATATAATGAGGAGATGTTACTAATGTCCCAAGGTATTCAAATCCAAAACCTGTCGAAGGTATGAGTCTGCACCATGTGAATGAACTATCTAATTTCAAACATGGGAGACACCATCTGATTATTGGTCATTGTTGTATACCATTAACAAACATGATACAACCCATTGATGATGATAATGGGCATCAAGGTACCTAGTAAATTGTAGCTAGTGTGAATAGATGTGTTGATGTTGAACACTTGTAGAATCCATTGATCACGAGACATTGATGTATTCCCATTATCTATAGTGATGGATCCTACCAATGAGACTGCAAGCCCCATGGTATTATAAAATCTCTAAATTTCATTCTCATAGAAAATGTGCCAATTTTTTTGGGAACATGTCCTTTAGAAGGAGGGCTTAAGGCATCCCCCATCATCCAACATGAGAAAACACAAAGATAATGATTTGGAAGGATTTGAATGAAAGTTGGAAGGACATACCACCAAGTGCATATCTCACATGTGCCAGATGGAATAGAGCATGGAAGAGACCCTTTGAGAAACAACCAATAATGAAATCCACTAATAGAGGTGAGGATTTCAACTAATTATTAAAATGGAACCCAAAATACTACACAAATCCTAAAGTGTGAACAAAGGTCTTGACATCGAACACATTGGAAACCACTCAGTCAATGACCATTAATGATTGTCATTTTTTTAGCGCAAGGTAACCTATCAATGATGAAAATAGGCCCAAGGTGCTACTCTAAGTCAAACTCTCAGAGCAATGTGTTGTAGTTGATAAGAGATAACCCACCAATGAGAAGTCAATGGAGATATTCCACATCGGTAAAAATAAATAATAAATATTTGATGATACCGAGGCAAATTTTGACAATATAGAAGCTCGACAAGGACAGTTAAGAAAAAATTGAGGAATGGTCGACACGGGCTAAGACTTCCCTTGAAAATCAGCATGACACAATGGTTACTTGGGAATCATTTGACATAAAGTGGAACAATGATATAAGTCTACGACACAAGAGGCTTCAATAGACTCTCCATAGTGACTAAAAGAATAACAAGTTGGAGGAGAAACAAACTATAACATCAAGCTTCAACTTCCTAAGGCCATACTAAACCCAACTTGCTGAGTGACTAACTCAAAACTTGGTGCTTTGTTCAAGGGCGATATAACTCAGGACGACTGCCAAAAACCAGAAATCTTAATTCTTTACCCCCTCTCTATCCCTTTTTTTTATATAATCAATTTTTTGTATTTTTCATATTATTAAAGAATGAAAAATAATAAAAGAACTTTATTTTACAATGGAGGAAAAGAATGTCGCAGGAAAGAAAACTAGTTCCAAGCAGAAGGAACATAACTATGAAATATGCAAGTAGGTTGTGCAAGATATGGACACTCTTCGGGATGTTTCCTCTACGGATATAGGGTTCCAAGTTACAGAGGTGACATCTGCAAAGTAGAGTGTCTTAAGAGAATGTGGGGGTATTGAGCAACAAAATGTAAACTAAAATATGCATTAGGCTTAAAAGCGCGAGCAACACCATGTGATGCGATCAATACAACTAGAAACCTAAAAATGTGGGAGCCTTGTGGGTAATGGCCTAAATATGAATGACAACAAGTCATATGGATTCATTACAAAGTCATGGTGAGACTAAGAGGGCTCTCGAGCCTATGAAAATACTTCATTATGGGTGCCAAAATGCAATCAGGGTTCTAACTAGGGTACCCATGAATGGAAGGCTCTACCAATCAAATTATGACACTTATGAATGGTGAGAAGGATTCATGTCGCAACTTGGTGGGGTATATCCTAAGGAAACATCGGAACACGCAATTGTTAATTCACAATTGAAGGTGGAGAACCTAACCCATATGCAAGTTTCAAGATCCTTACTTGTCGAAATGAACCAATATGCAATGATCTACTGAAAAATGCTCATAAAAGGCATGATACTTTTTGTCGCAACTATAAGAAAGAAACCAAAAAATAAAATGACACTTGTTAGGCATTAGTCCTAACAAATATTGATAGCAAAATGTCAAATAGGCAACTTAAACTATGCTAAAGTGCATAAAAACTACTTAAATATGTGAATAGTTGTTTTTTTTTACCAAGATATTGTCTCATTTTACCACACCTTTGTTTTAAGCCTGAATTTCTCATGAAGTTGCGGTGGATATTGTGAGATATTTCACCATTAGAATCGAGTTTCGTCTGGCACAATTAATTCCTCATCTTATGTCCATCATTTTCATCCATTTCATTTCACTTTTTCTGTAATTTTTTGTTGATGGGGACCCCTTTTAGAAGAGTAAATATACACTCATGCTTTCTCTTCTCATGGGGGGTGTGAGTAGAGAGACCTAATCTCACTCTGCAAGAAGGAACAAAGTGATTACTCGCTATTATCCTCAAGGGAAAGAGAAAGTGCCCGAAAAATTTGTCAAAAATTGCTTTTAACTTTCTTAAATTTGTTGAAAACTTGCAGATGTCAATCACCTGGAGAGAAAGGGAACATGAAGAGGTGGATTCTCTAGATGTTGATGGTCCAGAGGCGATAAATTCCCTCCATGACTATGCCTTACTTAAGTTTCTTTTCATTCCAAACATGTGATCTCATAAACAACCGCTACAACTACTGATAGGATATTGGGACCCATACTAAGATTCCTTTCAATAAGGTCCACTAGGAAGTTAGGAGGTTGTTATGATTAGGGTTCTTTTGTTAGTGGGACTGATGGTTAAGAATGTGTGTTTCCTCCCAAGAGATCACAAGTTCAAATCTAGAGGGGGGTAGGGTATGTATACTTCCGTAGACTTTACCAGTCAAATCGTTGGGCGGAGGGGGTCCCTTGTCCCACAAACAAGGGCATCTCATACACTAATTTGGTGTTTGTCTTGATCTTGACCTTAAAATTTGATTATTATTTATTACTATTATTAAAAAGGATAGGGTTAGCGTTATGAAAAGTGTATAGTTTATAGTATTTTGAGCTTAGCTCATTGAGAGGTTGCACAACCTTAAGAGGCAAGTGAACAAGAGTGGATTCCTTCCATAAAATGATCGATTGTAAGGTGTTTCCCTACCTTAAGAGTATTTTTATATAATCAAGTAAAGGGATTCTCTATCTTATTCTTGGATATCTTGTATGTAATAGCATTTTAATATTTAAAAGGGTACATAACAAAAAAGTTGGTTTTCAACTTTCTACTATCCTTAGGCACCTCAAATGAATGTTCACTCAAGGAAATTATTTTTTAATTATACAGGGATACCCATTAGCAAGTTGGTTTTCAAGCACTCCTTTGTCTTATAATTCCTAATGGAGTTTTCATCAGAAGAATATTGATTTCCTTTTTCCTTCTTTTTATTCTATTTTTTTTTCCTTTGAGATGGTCTTTGTTTCTCTCGTATTAAAGGCAGAGGTGCCCTCAACATTCAACTATATTAGGCGTCCTCATATTTTTTGTATAGTTTTATAGATTTTGGATATGTTTAAAATCTTTCATGAATGGTGGCTTCTTATTCAAGCCATGATGAAGGAATTCCTATACTTTCAAAACCCTTAGTCTTCCATGTCAATAAAATAAGGATAATTCATTGTCTTCATAGATGTATACATTTTATTCCACTGAATCTTCTTTATGATTTGAAGTCTACTAAAATGCATGGATATAATTTAAAGATCAAATTGACATACCATTTTTTTGTAGTAGCATAGGATAGTATGTCTTCTTGAGGATTCGGATGAAGCAATGTTCCCCAACATAAGGTTGATGAATACTACTGAGGAATAATGTTGATTAATATTTTACTTACATGGCATGGTATAACTTGATTCTAAGACCATTACTTGATTTGATTATCAGAACAAACTCTTCATTTTCTATGTACTTTGTTCATTTGAAACTTTGTGGAAAATATTTGTCTTATTGGTTCGATAGCTTGACCAGTTATGTAGCAAGCTCCTAAGAACTTGTACTAGAAACTTAGTTTCTTTTATGGACTTAGTATCATATCAGCTTTCACTTTTTTAGATTCCTTAGTGACTTTCCCTTCCATGGAAACTCAAAGAACTATTTAGTAGCCACTTCTTCGTAGTGAAGTTGACCTTATTGATCCTTTGGTGACCTACAAAAAACTAGCACATGTTTTGCAATATATGGTGAGATTATGGAAGAAGAGATATGTAAGGAAATTATCCTTCT
>ML795754.1:136478-151497 GCA_009831015.1 Picea engelmannii
GCATATAAAACAAATGTAAAATGGAATCATTAAGTAGTTTTGATTTTTAACATGTTGAATGGTAGCTAACCTAAACTACCGAGTAGTGTTTTGATGATAACATTCTTGTATGGTATCATATTGGAGTGATTAAAAACCCAAATTTAATTATATCTCTAGGGATATCTTTTGTAGAAACACGTTTTTAAAGTGCATTGAATTGATATGTCAAATATGCTAAGAAACAACGTGCATGATAGAGTTGTTTGTGATTTCCAGTAAGGACCAACAGTTACATTTTTAGGCATAACTCTTCCATCACATGACGGAATAACATGATTATAGTGGGGGATGAAATTGGATTCGTAAACCTATATCCAATATAAACAAGTTTTAAAAATACTTTGAATTGATATGCCAAATATATTGATCAATGGACTACATGACATAGCTATTTACAATTTTTAGCCTACCCCAATAGTTAGTTTTTGGGGCACAACTATTTTGTCTAATTTCAAATTGACAGGATCCTAGTGGGATATGAAATTAGATTCATATATCTATCTCCACTAGAAGCAAATTTTAAAAACACTTTGAATTTATATGATAAATTTGCTAAGAAACAGTTAGGATGCAACATTTTAACAATGCATATTTTGGGATGAGAAGTCACTAATTCAAGCATAACTTTTTCATACAATATAGAAATGAAGTGATTCAACTTGGATTAGAAACTAAGATTTGAGACCATATTCCCTAGAAACAGGTTTCAAAATACCTTTATTTGACCTCTCAAAATGTATTTGTCCCAATTGTGTTTTTAGCAATGTCATCAACTCGAAATGTTGTAGAAAGAGTTGGTCTCAATTTTAGATGGAAGTACATAGTATGTGGTTTATAACAAAGGTGGGGAGAAATCACTTATATTTACCATTTCATTATTTCTTGTTGGCTATGAAAATATGTTATTGAGGTTGGTGTAGGGTGGTAAGCTAGTGATAATGTTGGGAGATGGCAAGATGGCTTATTATCATTAGTGCATAAAATTGATTCATTTGATTACCCCAAAACTACTTTAAATGTTGAGGATTTTGATGGGACATACGTAGGAGTAATGATGACACTTTCTTATCCTCCTCTATTTGATGAAACATACTTATTCATTACTCTCCTATGATTTCACAGTGTTGGTCATTAGCATATGTCATCAAGATTGATGCAACCAACAACACTTTGAACTTCAATACATTGATTTAGTATGCTCTAATATTTCAACCAAAGAAAAATTAAGGACAAAGAGACAAAATGTGTTGTTATACAAGGTATTGAATGGAGGCTTGCAATATAGGTGGTGGGAATGTATGATTAGGGTAATATAGATAGTTTTTTGACAATAAAGGATTTGCATGGCATGATTTATAGTTGTTACACATGGGTTGAAACATATACATATGATTCCTCATAAATTTAAAATTCAACAACCATATGGAAGTGACAAATGACTCTTCAATGACCTAAAATTGAGCAACATAAGGTAAGAATAGGTGATTTCGCAAAAAAAATTGTAAAACCATTTTGTATGTTCATGTCAATTAAGTTTAGCTCAAGTGGTTGGGAGGAATTGTTATCCTCCCCACCTGCGTTCAATTCCCACAAGTGACATGTTGAGCTCATAATGAGTATATTGTTGTAATGGTTTGAGCCATGTTATTGATTGACCATGTTCCCTAGAGAATCTATGGTTTACCCTGGGCACCACCCTCGAAATGAGGGGAAGTACTTGAGTTTTTCCCTGTGATTTGTAACTTGGAAAAAAGTAGGTACCCATGTTCAACTTACATATATGTGCATTTAATGCATCACAGGAGTTGGATTTGAAGGTCGAGATTTGATTCACATTGGGACAATTGAAATGCATGCAAGATTATTTAACCCTGTTATCTTTATTTTTATGTTGTTGTTAATTTTTTAGAGAAAAAGCAATGCAATGGCTACCAACAAGGGATGCAAGGTGATATGGAGTGAGGTGGAGTGAAGAATTGTCCCAAAATTATAAGTTATATTATTCATGCTCAAGATTGGGAATAGGACCAAAATATCGATGGCATTGATGAACAGTCAGGATAATAACTCACGCAAATAGGCAATCTGTCATTCAAGGCTTAAAGTATTCATAGTAGTACAAAACTAAAGCTAATGAAAGAGAGGTTCTTACATGTTTCTTTTTCTTGCTTGCCATATCCTCCCATGAAATTATCCTACTTGCATTGTGATATATATTGGATCATTATATTATTTTTCATCTATATCAATGATTTCATAGTGGAAAAAATTGGATGAATCAACTTGCAGAGTCATTTTAATGGTTGGTCCCATTTTGGAAAATTGGGGTTTGAAACTTTTCAGATCCATTTTTAGGCAGAAAATGGAATTTCGGGGGGTTAAAACTTTCCCATCATATTTTGGACTCCGTGACACTATTCTACACATCAATACCTTTCCAATGGTGCAAAAATCGTATCAATCAGAGCTCATATGAAAACGTTGTGCCTCACCCAAGTTAACCTATTGTGTTGACCACCATGGTATGAGAGGATGTCATACCAACCCCCGTTACTCACACATATGGGGATATCCATGTATTTAATTTCAATAAGATTCAAGAAGTTACAAAAACCTATCACAATTGAGGGTTAAGGAAGTCAAAAACCTACCCCTAGATGGATATTGGGCTATGTTAAATATTGTGCCGCTAGGAGGAGAAGCGATTCCATTTTATTTTTTTATTCCATAGAAGAGAAGAAAAACTGGGAATGGGAAATTAGAGAGAATAACAGAAAGGGTTAATGTTATGTAGTAGCCTAACAGGCCATAGATCTCAGGTAACTCCATAGAGAGTGCATTCTCCTTTGTACTTGCATTATTTCCATACCAGAGAAAAGAGAGCAAAGAGGCCTCACCTTCTAGTTGGGTTTTATCCCATAAGGGTTTCCCAGAACAAATATTTGTGTTATTTTATGGATGGTGAGTGACATTATTTTACTGTTCTCCATTTTTCGCATTTTATTTATTTCATGCATAAGCATAAAATCAATAACTAAAGATTCTAGAATATAAAGGAATTTAACCTTCATAGTGTATATTTTAGTTTTAATTATCAAATCTGTTGTGACGAACTATTCCAGTGGAATATATGGTACAATTTACATATCAAATTGGTATCAGAGTAGTTTTTCTTGTGTTATTTGTGGAAAGTTGTAGGATCTAGGAATCAGCTTAAACAGAAGTCTCAGAAACCCTAGTCATGGCAGTCAAGTATGTTCATCACAACACTAGATATTCGGCAGAGAAGAGACTTGCGACGTTAGAAGAGAAAGTCATTGACACATCTCACAATATTTCCCTCCTCATGGAAGCTCTAGAAAGCAAGCTCAGACCATTCATAGAAGTTGGAGGCTCAAGCTCAAAGATTGGATCAGACGGGAAATCGGGAGATGATGAAGACCCAGAAAAGGAGTTGTCGAAAGAACCCGAGAAAGAGAAACCAAGTTCCAATGTCATAAAACCTTCACAGCCCCTATTCAAGATGGAAGTGAAAGTGGACATAAAGCCATACCAAGGTGATATAAATGCATTAAAATTGAATCAGTGGTTACAATAACTAGAAGTTTATTTTAGCATTCACCATATAGATGAAGAGAAAAATATTTCATTTTCTAGATTGAAGTTAGAGGACCATGCTTTAACATGGTGGAAAATCCATACAGAAACACTTAGGCTTGAGGTTGATCTGCCAGTAACTAGGTGGGAGGAATTCAAAACCTTCATCAAGTTCCAATTATACCTTATCGGGTATGTAGAGGATGTGACGTTTCGTGGAAACTTGTCATAGAGAACCTAGCTAGTAGAAAAATCACACAAATCTTGCGAGAGAGAGAAGCTTGAGAGAAAGAATGAATTATATTAATTGTATGAGTAAAATAAATAATATAAATGATATACTCTACATGGATAAGTGAATTCACCATAGTAGTGATCTAGAGAGATATAGACACTCACTAACAGAAACTGAAGTAATCTGCCACCTAGTCCTAGTTAATTGATCCATGCAACCATCAATTAATTGAGTCACACATGTAGAGGTGACATAAGCACATGAAATCACAAGATATGAACCCTATTGGCCACATGCATGAGATATTTTCCCTCCTTGAGAGAAAACTGAGGTGAACATGCAACTGTTGGTGATAAAACTAAGGTTCCCATGCAAGAGTGGCCTCCCCTAGTCTAATTGAGGTGTAATTGACTTTGAACTGAAGAGGGAAGGTGCCCTATTTTCTAGGAGGTTCCCTAATTTGTAAGGTAATATTCTCAAGAGAGAATATTCTTATCTATGGAAGTGCCCCTAACATTACACTATCAACCTTAGGAAAAGAATTACCTAGGTGAGTGTGTAATATCTCCAACACCCCCCCTTAACACTACTAGGGTGTAAATGATGAATGGGTATTGGCAACCAAGGCCATGTTAGGTACACATTTTACAATGCATATAATAATGAACATTTAAAATAGAGGAAAGAGGGAAAACCTCATAGGAAAAACCCCCCCTCAAAGTACAATGCATCAAAAAATGAAGAAGGAACAAAAGCAATTGCTAAGAAATTGTGACCTTCACTCCAAGACGATTACTCAGGAAGTGGAAATTATGCTTAGTAAATGTCTTGGTGAAGATGTATGTAGTCTATTTGGTAGATTGACAATACTACAAATCAATGATCATATCATGTACTAGCCCTATGATGTATTTCATATGGATCTCAATGTGTTTGTTCGTTGTCACTGCACTGGGTCTCTGCAAAAATTGAGAGTATTGTGATTGTCACACCAAATGACAGTCGGACAATGGAACTGGATGTCGAGCTCAGTGAGGAAGTTCTGAAGCAAAAGTGCCTGAATAGTGATGTTGACTGCTCCTTTGTACTCGGCCTCTACTACTGATAAAACAATTGTTGATTTTTTTTTGCTTGACCAATAGATGGGACCGAAACCCAAACTAATCACGTACCTAGAAGTGGACTTGCAATTTGTGCTATCTCCAGCCCAATCAAAATTTGTGAATCCCATGAGATCCAATGCACAACCTGCTACATAGTATATCCCATAATTGGTGGTGCCCTAAAAATATATGAGGATGCGCTTGAAAACCTTTAGTGTAGCTCATGCAACTTCTGCATGTACCTAGAAACTACCCCTACTTCATATGAGAGATCCATTCAAGTGTGGGTAAGATACAAAAGGCTCCCCGCAAGCTATAAATACAAGGTGATGTACACCAATGGTGTATCCCCACCATCCTCAAGTTGTACACCATATATAAAGCATGTGGTTTCCAACTTGCAGTCGTTCATGTGGAATCTAACCAAGAGATCCATGGCATACTCAGTCCAAGATAGCTTGATTCCTAAAGCATCCTGACTAGTCTCGAGACCAAGGAAAAAGTGTAGTGGACCCATGTCCATCATAGAAAACATGTCATATAAAATGTCTTTGACTGCAACAATTCTTGAGGTCGAACTTCGTGTGATCCAGAGGTCATAAACATATAGAACTAAGATTAGCAAGGAGTCTGAGGTTCTCACCATGTAGACGTTTGGATATGATTTAGATCTAGAAAAATGTTGAGAAAGAAAATAATAATACACATTTTCATGCCATGCTCTAAGCGCCTACTTGAGGCCATAGAGTGAATATTTCAATCATCATTCTAAGGATGAATTTTCTATGAACCCCTGAGGCTACTCCATGTAAATATCCTCTGAGAGATCCCCATGAAGAAAGTCATTCTTCATGTCCATCTGGTGAAATTCCCACCCTCTAGTTGTTGCAATGGAAAGGGCCATTCAGATGGATTCCATCTTTGCTACTAGAGAAAAGGTTCTCATCATAGTCTATCACATGGATCTATTGAAAACCTTTGACAACCAGTCTTTCCTTGTACCTTCTCACATGTCCATCTGTTGCCTTCTTGGTCTTGTAGAACAATCTACATCTGAAAAGATTCCTTTCTAAAGGAAGTGAAACTAGATCCCAAGTATGATTCTCAAGGAGAGATTTGTACTCCTCCTTAATAGTGGCTTCCCAGAAAGGATTTCATATATCCTTTGCATAGCTCTGCGAGTATGAATCTAGAACCATGTAGCAATACATGGGAATCACTAATTTGGTATTTTTGAGTGCATGAGGAGGGTCCTCAAACTTGGACCTCATCCTCCTCTGATCTGTTGTATCCCCCACAAGGTCACCTATTGCATGTAGGGTGGTCTATGCCCACTTGGGCATCTATTAGGTCCTTTCCATGTTCATCATCTTCTGAATCATATTTAGAACTCAAATCTAAACCATGATCTAAATGAGTGGACTCGTGATCTCTTATTTCTGCTACATGTGGAAGTATCGAGGTCTTTGCATGTGTATCCAATGGTTCAAGCAAGGGAATTTCCTCAAATTGGGAACTTCACTCAATAATGAGCTTGTCTGTTGAGGGACCAGTCAACCTATAACCCTTCACACCATTGGGATATCCCATGAATATGCATGCAGTTCTCTAAGGATCTAATACTTTCCTCTTTTCAGAGGGTACACAAGCCCATGTGCAAGATCCAAATATTCAGAAGTGGGTGACTTTTGGTTTGTTGTCGTTCCATGCCTCAAAGGGAATCATGTCCTTGACAAATCTACGAAGAGATTTGTTCTGAATTTAGTTATCACAATTAAGTGCCTCATCCCAAATGTTGGAAGGAAGAGACCTTCCATGCAACATGCAAGTGACCATATCTTTGAGGGATATGTTCTTCCTCTCAACTACCCCATTATGTTGCGAAGTGTAAGTTATTGTATGTTGTAGTTGTATACATGCCTATGAAAAAATATGTTGGACATCTCGGTTCACATATTCTCCCCCCCCCCCCCCCAATTGTCTATGTGGAGGATCTTGATCTTCCTCTCGGATTGAGTCTCTTCATGAGCTTTGAAGTTTTTGAGATTCTCAAAAACTTCATACTTTTTCCGCAGAAAATACACCCAAGTGTATAGTGAGAAATCGTCAATAAATATAAGCACATACCTCACTTTGTTGATGGACAAGTGAGGAAAGGGTCCCATTATATCATTTTGGATGAGCTGCAAAGGAGGGGAGGCCCTCCAATCCTTCCCTTTCTCAAAATTTTCTTAAGGATCTTTGCCAAGAATGCATCCTTGACAAACTCCTTTAGAAAAGTGAATGTTGGGCATGTTGCCAAGAACACATCCTCACCAATAGCAATCTTGGAGTTATCATGCATGTCATATATGGTTAAGAAATCAGGTGTGAACTCCACCATTTTTCCTGTGTCAGAATGTGTTATCTTATAAACATAGAGTATATTCATAGATATTTTTGGAACATGGAACAAGATGTTCTCAAAACGTCCATGATGGAGTTCTACTCTCCCTTGTCCAGTGACCTCTACTAGACTATCATCACCCATAAATATGGGAGGACCTGTACATGCACTAATAGAAGACAAAACATTTTTTTAGACTGCCATTTTATAAGATGTGCCTAAATCCAAAATCCATGCATCGAGAGAGGAATGAATAGCAAGTAAAGCATGAGAATTACCTCTTTTTTATGGCAGTTGGTCTCTCGACTTCTTCTTTGCATTCTCTGGAATGTAGTCCTCGGGATTACTCTATTGAAGTGCATTTTCCATGAGATCTATTGTCTTTTTCATCCATGTTGATTCGAGATGGTAGTTGTGGTTGCAGTAACCACATTTAGACCTCCCTTTCTTTCCCTTTTCACCTTTGGAGACAGAGGAAGCATTGAAGAGTTTGGAATTTCCTTCCTTCTTGTGTTCAAAATCAACCTTTCCCTTTTCTTTATTCTTAGCCTTTGGATTGGATGTGTCGTTACTCTCATGCACAACAAGTGCATGCACACTAGAACCCTTGATTGTCCCCATTTTGATGAGCCTATATTTCTCATGCATTAGTGACTCAATAAACTGATCCAATGTTGGCATTTTCCACGTTTCTCCTAAAGTGAATCTCACTGTATGGAATGTAGAGATGAACACGACATACTCCAGACCAAATTTTTCCAAAATATAAAGGATCAATTGATTATTTTGAGTTTATTTGTCAATACCACATCCATTTAGATGAAGAAGAAGGGACTTGAACTTCGTAAAGAAGTCCCAGATGCTATCAAAGCTTCTCGGATCCAAGGAATTCATTTCTACCTCGAGCATGTGGCCTCTCATTTCATCTTGTTTGTCAAAGAGATCCTCCAATTTTGTCCAAATCTCATTTTGAGTAGTACAAGCTTCAATGTGAAACAACGGCTCTAGGAACATTGACAAGCAGATAAGGTTGTAGGCCTCATCCATGTGGTTGATATACCTGCTTTTATCCATAGCTAATGTTGGTTCAACCTCTATAGGCATTGTTATTCGGTACAAGCCTCTGCATCTTAGTTGATGTAGAATATTTAGCTTCCACTCGAAATAGTTATGTGGCATGAGAAGAATTGTCGGTGAAAACTCCATTCTTTCTGACTACAACTTCCTCCTGAACCTACAAATAAAATGATTATGCGCTTTCTCCTAGCAACAAAGCTCTGATACCATGTGAAGTTTCATGGAAACTTGTCATAGAAAACCTAGCTAGTAGAAAAAATACACAAATCTTATGAGAGAGAGAAGAGAAAGAGAGACAAGCTTGAGAGAAAGAATGAATTGTGTTAACTATATGAGTAAAATGAATAATACACATGATATACTCTATATCTAGACACTCACTGAAAGAAACCGAAGTAATCTTCCACCTAGTCCTAGTTAATTGGTCCATGCAATCATTAGTTAACTGAGTCATACATGTGGAGGTGAGAGAAACACATGTAATCACAAGATATGCACCCTCTTGTCCACATGCATGAGATATGCACCCTCCTTGTGAGAAAAATGAGGTGAACATGTAACTGTTAGTGATAAAATTGAGGTTTCCATGCATGAGTATTCTCCACTGGTCTAACTAAGGTGTAACTAACTCTGAACTGAAGCAGGAAGGCGCCCTATTTTGTAGGAGGCACCCTAATTTGCAAGGGAATATTCTCATCTATGGAAGCGCCCTCAACATTAGAATACCAACCTTATGAAAATAATTACCTAGGTGAGTGTGTAATATCTCCAACAGAGGACCAATCGATCTGGTGGAACTACTTCAAGTAGAGGCACGGGAAAAGTGTATAGGAGTACACCATTGAGTTCAAAAAGATGCCCATCATGTTGGGTATATCTCCCAAGAACCCAGATGTAATCCTCAAGTATCTGGCGGGGTTTACATAGTCATCTACATAAGCATGTGATGTTATTCAAGCCAAGAACAATGGATGAGGCATTTGTACATGCATAGTACCTGGAAAACATAGGCTAAAAGAAGCAGAAACCAAGTGATTTTAAGCAGAAAGAGAACCAAGGAGATTCCAAGGAGGGGAAGAAGAAGTGGAAATGGGGAAAACATAAGAAGAAAACAAACAATACACATTAGTGCAAAGATCCCAACGACCATTTCAATCATTGCAAAATTGATGGCCAAACTGAGGAAAAGTGTTGGAAACTACATCCAGAGTTGAACCGAAAGAACCACAAGAACGATGAAAAGAAAAGGAATCTTCTAGCCACGTATTTGACTAATCAGATTGAAAGTAGCTTATATGTGGATGATATGATTTTATGCACATCAATGAAGAAGGAGGTGAATCTAAGTAGCCTTCATCACCTGGAAGAGAAGGAGATGACCAAACTCTTCCACATCAAGATTCAGGTCAAGAATACCAAGATAGATGTTATGTCTGACTCTAGTTCATAGGCTAATCTCATAGTAGCGGATCTGGTCCACGAGTTTCTATTCAAGGTTCATGATCATCCTATCCCATATCCATGGGATTGGGAAAACAAGGACACAAAGATAAAGGGAACAAAGCAGTGAACGATTAAATTTGTTGCAAGTGTTGATTTTATAAATGAAGTAGATTTGGATGTATGTGGAGTCATGCTTGGAATCCCCTATAGGTATATGATGGATGCCATATTCATGCAGAGAGCCAACTAGTACTTCCTCATCAAGGACGAGAAATGATTCATTATCAACACGCACAAAGGCAAATAAAAAAAATTGTTGGTAAGTGTCAATCAAGCTAAGAAATTGATCAGTTCCAGCAAGAAATATGTGTTACTTTTCCTAAGGGAAAATTGGTCTAGTGAAGAGTTGTTAAATGTAAAGAAATCCCTAGAAGGGTGTATTAAGGAGAAAAAAATGAATTGGAGGAGTTGCTAAAGGCATATAGGGGATTGTTCCAGGAGCCTAAAGAGATACCACCTAAGAGGGAAGTGGAGCAAGAAATCCAATTATTTCCAGACTCCCCCTTGCCAAATATTGGGCTCTATAGACAGTTTTTTTTGGAAGCAAACGAAGTAAAGAAGCAGTTGCAGTAGTTGTTGGAGTAGGGTGTGATTCGACCAAGTACCTCACCTTGTGGGTCACCCATCATAATTGTTCCCAAGAAGGATGGGACTTGGATAATGTGTCTCGATTATAGGGCATTAAACAAGATTACACTAAAGAATCGATACACTCTTCCCACGATCGATGATCTGTTGGACCAACTACATCATGCCAAATACTTCACTAAGCTAGATTTGAAATCAGGATATCACCAGGTATGAAACAAATAAGAAGATACCTAGAAGATTGCCTTCAAGACAAGGCAATATTTTCATGAGTGGTTGGTTATGCCATTTGGTTTATGCAACACACTAGCTACATTTATGAGACTAATCAAAGATGTTTTATGCTCATATCTAGATTCATTTGTTATTGTCTATTTGGATGATATACTGGTTTATAGTGTGACTTGGTAGGAGGACATCTCACATATTATGTAGGTGTTAGAGACCTTGAAGAAGATACAACTATTGTCCAATTTCAAGAAATGAGAGTTTGCTCAACATTCTTTGGTGTATATGGGGTATGTGATCGGTGGATGAAAACTCAAGATAGATCCCGCCAAGATGGAGGCCATCATGAAATGGCTAATTCCTACAAATTACATAGAAGTTTGGAGCATTGTTGGGGTAGAACAATACTTTCGAAAGTTCATAGATTTGTTTTCAGTAGTAGTTGCACCACTCCATGCAATAACAACAAGAAGTAAGAGTATCTAGTGGGGAAAGAATCACCAGAAGGCCTTTGATAAGTTGAAAAGAAAGACCAGTGAAGCACCAGTGCTCACGCTACCAACCTTGTAGAAGCCCTTTGAAGTGGAGGCAGATGCAATTGGGTATGCTCTGGGAGGGTTCCTAATGCAGGGAGGAAGGCTTGTCTGTTATCATTCTGAATTATTTCACAGGGTGTTCCTCAATTACCCTACCTACGACAATGAGCTCTATGCCTTGGTACAAGCTGTCAAAAACTGGAAACACTATCTGATGGTACAGGAGACGATCATCAACACATATCATCAACCTCTTTAGTATTTGCAGGCCCATAGTAAGTTAAAACAAACCAAGCACTACAAATGAATGGGGTTCCTATAGCAGTTTAATTTGGTCATAAAGTATAAGAAGGGTAGCACAAACAATTTGGTAGACACGTTTTCACAGCCACCTACATCCAATATTACAAGTTAGGGAACTCTTATGCACATGGAGTCATTTATCCACGATGCATACAAAGAGGAAACCATAGAAGATGAGGACTTCAAGGAGGTTTTTCAATAGCTACATGGAAAAATTCATATAGAAGAATGCAACGAAAAAGAATGATTAGAATTTCTAGAATGGTTTACTCTACAAGCTCAACAAGCTTTGTGTCCTTACAGGTGAACGTTTGCAGCTTATCAAAGAGGCTCACACCTCCAAGGTTGCAGGACATTTTGGTGTTGGGAGGTTCCAACTTATAGAGGTATGTGTAGTGGCACATAATACAAGAAGATGTAGCATGTTATATTAGAGGATGTATACTTTGGTGTACCAGCAAGCCTAGTAACTGGAAGCAAGGTCTATACCATCCTTTACATGTACCCACTTGACATTGGAAAAGTATTTCCATGGATTTTGTGGGAGGTTTACCAACAACCAGGAAGGGAAATGACTATATATTCGGGGTAGTTGATAGGTTCAACAAAATGTGCATTATCATGAATTGTAAAAGGACCATCAAGGGACAAGAAGCAACAAACTTGTTCTTTGAGTAGGTATGGGTGCACTCTGGGATACCAAGGAACATAATCTCAGACAAGGACACTAGATTTCTCACTACCTTTTGGACCACATTGTGGGAGAATATAGACATTAAGCTCAAGAGGTATGCAACATTCCATCCACAGACAGATGGGAAGACATAAGTAGTCAACGAGACTTTGGTGCAACTTTTGAGGGGTTACAATCAAAAGCATTCAAAGACATGAGATGAAAATTTGATCTATGTAAAACATTCTTATAATAGAGAAGTCCACATTTCTATTGGCAAGTCACCTTTTGAAACTTGATTTGGATATTTTCCACATTCGCCCTTAGATGTTGTATATGGACAAGGAGGAGGAGTGAGGGACGACCTCACATGAGATGCATTAAAAGAAAAAGAAAAATGTTGAGAAAATCAGGAAGATCCATTTGCAAGTACAGGAGACACCGAAGAAGTCACAAGAAAAGCACAAGGCTAGACATGAACAACACATAGTGGTGAGAACATTTAAAGTGGGAGACATAGTATGATTACAGCTGAATAAGGAAAGACTACATGGTATTGGTAAGAATATCAAGGCTCTGTAGTATGGTCCTTTTGAGGTATTTCAAAAGGTGGGATATAATAGGTACAAACTCAATCTACCCCCATACATGTGCATTTACTCAGTAGTGAATGTGGAGAATATTAAACTCTAGGAGCCCTCAATGTTGGATCAGGAGGAGGAGCAAGTCCTACCTTCCATAAAGGATTTAGCACCAAATGCTCAAGAAGAGTTGGCAGAGGAGACAGTTTTTCATAAGCGGTCCAAAACTACAAGATAGGGGCAACATGACCTTTGGCAGGTTGGGTTGAAAGGACAACTTCCAGGAAAAGCAAAGTGGTACTCCAGGGAGAAGATAGAGGAAAATTTTCATCACCTCATTCAGTAAATTTTTTGGTGACCAAAATCCTCCATAAATAGGGAGGTATGATCCAAATGGATCATTATATTATTTTTCATCCATATCGATGCTTTCAGAGTGGAAAAAATTGGACGAATCAACTTGCAAGTTCATTTTAATGGTGGGTCACAGTTTGGAAAACTGGGATTTGAAACTTTCCGGAGCCATTTTGAGGCATCAAACGACATTTTTGGGGGGGTTAAAACTTTCCCTGCCTCACATGGTCTCCATGACTTAATTCTACACATTGAGACCTTTCCAACAATGAAAAATCGCGTCAATCGAAGTATGTATGAAAAAAAAATCCCCCCCGCAAGTTGACCTACCATGTTGACGACCATGGTACGAGAGGATGCCATGTCACTCCTCGTTACTCATGCATATGGGGTTACCCACGTTTGTAATTTCAATAATACTCTTGAAGGTCCAAAATCCTATCACAATTGAGGGTTGAGGAAGTCAAAAATCTAACCCTAGATTGCTATCGGGCTATGTTAAATACCAGACCACTAGGAGGAGAAGGGGTTCCATTCTATGTTATTTTATTTTGTTCCATAGTCAAGCAAAACAACTAGGAGTGGGATATTAGAGAGCACAACATAGGGGTTTAATGTTCTGTACCATCCTAACAAGCCACAGGTCTCAGGTAACTCCATAGAGAGTGCCTTATCCTTTGTACTTGCATTATTTCCATACCAGAGAAAAGAGATCAAAGCAGCCTCACCTTCTTTTTGGGTTTTCTCTCGTAAGGGTTTCCCAGAGGAAGTATTTTTGTTATTTTGTGGATGGTTTGTGATTGTATATTAATGTTCTCTATTTTCCACATTTTATGTATTTCATGCATAAGCAGAAAATCAATAACTAAAGATTCTAGAATCTAGAGGAATTTAACCTTCATACTGTAGATTTCAGTTTTATCTGTCAGATATGTTGTGACAAACTATTCTAGTGGAATATCCATGACAATTTTCAGATCATATTGGTATCAGAGTAGGTTTTCTTCGGGTATTTGTGGAAATTTGCAGGATTTGGGTATTTGTGGAGAAGTAGCAGAAACCCTAGCCATGGCATACGAGTATGTTCATAACAACCCTCAAGATCCGACAGAGGAGTTATTTTCGAGGTTGGAAGAGCAAGTTGTTGACATATCTCACAATATATCCCTCCTCATGGTGTCTCTAGCTAGTAATATCAAACCGTTCAGATAAGTTGGAGGCTCGAACTCAAAGATCAGATCAGATGGGAAATTGGAAGATAATGAAGATCCAAAAAAGGAGTCATGGAAAGAACTTGAGAAAGAGTAGTCGAGTTCCAGTTCCATAAACCCTTCAAAGTCCTTATTCAATATGGAAGAGAAAGTGGACATAAATCCATACCAAAGTGAGATCGATGCATTAAAAC
This sequence comes from Picea engelmannii, assembly GCA_009831015.1. NCBI lineage: Eukaryota > Viridiplantae > Streptophyta > Pinopsida > Pinales > Pinaceae > Picea > Picea engelmannii. The sequence goes on from ML795754.1 coordinate 151,090, forward strand.
TAAATCATTGGTTGCAACAACTAGAAGTTTATTTTAGTGTTCACCATATAAATGAAGAGAAAAATATTTCATTTGTTAGATTCAAGTTAGAGGGCCATGCTTTAACCTAGTGGGAAATCCATATGGAAACACTTAGGATGGAGGGTGATCCACCAGTAACTAGGAGGGAGAAGTTTAAAACCCTCATCAAGTTTGAATTCTACCCTATCATGTATGTAGAGGACCAATGGATCTGGTGGCACTAATCCAAGTAGAGGCATAGGTAGATTGTACAGGAGTACAACACTGAGTTCATGAAGATGGCCATCATGATGGGTATCTCTCCCAAGAACCCATATGTTCCCCTCAAGTATATGGGGGGTTTACACAATCATCTATGGAAAACATAGGCCAAAATAAGGGGAATCG
>ML795754.1:151610-204438 GCA_009831015.1 Picea engelmannii
GATAAGAAGACAACAACCTCTAAACATCAATGAAAATATCCCAACAACCTTTGAAACATTGATGGCCACACAAAGGAAAAGTGTTGGAAACTACATCTAGAGTTGAACCCAAAGAACTACAAGGACATAAAGAAAAAGAATCTTCTAGCCACATATTCAACCAATCAGGTTGAAAGTAGCTCAGATGTTGATGATAAGATTTACTACAAATCAATGTGGAAGGTGGTCAATCTAAGTAGGCTTCATCACCAGGAAGAGAAGGAGATGAACAAAATATTCCATATCAAGATTCATGTCAAGAAGACCAAGATATATGCTCTATTCAACTTTGGTTCACAGGATAATCTCATAGTAGCGGATCTCCTCAACAAAATTGGATTGGAGGTTCATGATCATCCTATCCCCTATCCATTGGGTTGGGTAAACAAAGACACAAAGATCAAGGTAAAAAAGCATGCAAGATTAAATTTGTTGTAAATGTTGATTTTATAGATGAAGTACAATTAGACGTAGTACCATTGGATGTATGCAGAGTGGTTCTTGGAAGCCCCTACATGTATATGAGGGATGCCATCTTCATGCAGATATCCAACTAGTACCACCTCATCAAGGATGAGATTCATCATCAATGTGCACAAAGGAAAAAAATGTCACTGGTAAGTGCCAATCAAGTTAAGAAATTGATCAGTTCTAGAAAGAAATATGTTTTATGTTTCCTAAGGGAAAATCAGTCTGGTGAAGAGTCGGTAAAAGTAAAGACATCCTTGGAAGGGTGTACCAAGGAGAAGAAAAATGAATTAGATGAGTTTCTAGATCCATACAGTAGAGTGTTACAGGAGCCTAAAGAGATGCAATCTAAGAGGGAAGTGGAGCATGAAATCCAATTATTTCTAGACTTCCCATTGACAAATATTGGGTTCTATAGACAGTCTATTCTGGAAGAAAATGAAGTAAAGAAGCAGTTGTAATGGTTGTTGGAGCAAGGTGTGATTCGACCAAGTATCTCAACTTGTGGGTCACCCATCAAAATTGTGCCCAAGAAGGATGGGACTTGGATAATGTGTATAGATTGCACGGAATTGAACAAGATTACACTAAAGAATCAGTACCCTTTGCCCAGGATTGATGATCTTTTGGACACACTGCAACATGCCAAGTACTTCACTAAGTTGGATTTTAAATCAGAATATCACCAGGTACGAGTCAAAGAAGAAGATACTTGGAATACTGCCTTCAAGACAAGGCAAGGTTTGTATGAGTGGTTGGTTATGCCATTTGGATTATGAAATGCACTAGCTACATTTATGAGACTGATGAATGATGTTTTATGCCTGTATCTAGATTCATTTTTTATTGTCTATTTGGATGATATATCGGTTTATAGTGCTACCTGGGAGGAGAACATCTCACATCTTATGCAAGTGTTAGAGACCTTGAAGAAGATCCATCTATTGGCCAATCTCAAGAAATGAGAGTTTGCTCATCAGTATTTGGTTTGTCTAGGGTATGTGATCAGAGGAGGTGAGCTCAAGATAGATCTTGCTAAGATGGAGGCCATCAGGAAATGGTCAATTCCTACAAATTGCATAGAATTTTGGAGCATTGTTGGGGCAACTCAATACTTGCAGAAGTTTATAGCTTCATTTTCAGCAATAGTTGCACCACTCCACGCAATAACAACAAGAAGTAAGATTTTTCAGTGGGAAAAGAATCAACATAAGGCATTTATGGAGCTGAAAAGAAAGATCAGTCAAGAATCAGTGCTCGCACTACCAAAATTGCAGAAGCCATTCAAAGTGGAGATAGATGCAAGTGGGTATGCCATGGGAGCACTCTTGATGCAGGGCAGAAGGCTTGTCTGCTATCATTCTGAAGTATTTCATGGGGCGGTCCTCAACTACCCTACCTACGACAAGGAGCTATATTCCTTCGTACAAGCTGTCAAAAAGTGGAAGCACTATCTGATGGGAGAGGAGACCATCATCCACATAGATCACTAGTCACTCTAGTATTTTAGGACTAGAGTAATTTACAACAAACCAAGCACTACAAATGGATGGATTTCTTATAGCAATTTCATTTGGTCATAAATTATAAGATGGGTAGCACAAACAAGTTGGCGTACATGCTTTCATGGCCACCCACATCCAATATTACATCTTTGAGAACTCTTATGCACATGGAGTGTTTTACCCATGATGCATACAAAGAGGCATACATGGAAGATGATGTCTTTATGGAGTTGTTTCAACAGCTACAAGGACAAATTCATATAAAAGAAGGTGACAACAAGGTTGACTATCATTTCCAGAATGGCTTACTCTACAAGCTTGACAATTTTTGTGTCCCTAAAGTTGAACATTTGTAGCTTATCAAAGAGGCTCACACCTCTAAGGTTGCATGACATTTTGGTGTTGGGAAGACAATTTCCAACTTACAAATGTATGTATACTAGCCTAGAATGCAAGAATATGTAGCACGGTATATTAGAGGATGTATACTTTGTTGTACTAGCAAGCCCAGTAACAAGAAGAAAGGTCTATACCATCCTTTACATGTACCCACTTCACCTTGGGAAAGTACTTCCTTGGATTTTGTGGGAGGTTTACCAACAACCAAGAAGGTACATGACTATCTATTCATGGTAGTTGACAGGCTCAACAAAATTTGCATTCTCATGCCTTGTAAAAAGACCATCAAGGGACAAGAAGCAAAAAGCTTGTTCTTTGAAAAAGTATGGATGCACTTTTTGATACCAAAGAGCATCATCTCAGACAAGGACACCAAGTTTATCAGTGCCTTCTAGACTACATTGTGGGAGAAGATGGACACTAATCTCAAGAGGTCTACAACATTCCATCCACAAACAGGTGGACAAATAGAAGTAGTCAACATGACTTTGGTGCATCTTTTAAGGGGTTACAATCATAAGCATCTGAAGACCTAATATGAAAATATGATCTATATAAACATTCTCATAATAGAGCAATCCACACTTCTACCGGTAATTCACCTTTTGAAACTTGCTTTGGATGTTCGGCACCTTCACCCCTAGATGTTGTATATGGACAAAATGGAGGAGTGAGGGAAGACCTCACAGGAGATGCATTAAAAGTAGAAAACATTTGTTGAAAATATCAGGCAGATCCATTTGCAAGTACATGAGACATTGAAGAAGTCATAGAAAAAGTACAAGGCTACACATGATTAGCACATAATGGACAAAACATTTAGAGCGGAAGACAAAGTATGGTTATAGTTTAATAAGGAAATACTATAGGGTCTTCGTAAGAAGATCAAGGGATCTATGGTATGGTCCTTTTGAGGTATTGTAAAAGGTGGGAGTTAACGCCTACAAACTTAGTCTATCCCCATACATGTGCATTTACTCAATAGTGAATGTGGAGAAACTCAAACTCTATGAGCCCTCCATGTTGGATCAGAAGAAGGAGCAGGTCCTACATTCCATAGAGGATTTAGCACCAGATGCTCAGGCAGAGTTGGAAAAGGACGTAGTTTTTCAGAAGCGATCTAAAATTACAAGACAGGGGCAACATGACCTTTGGCAGGTTGGGTTGAAAGGAAAACTTCCATGGAATGCAAAGTGGTACTCCGGGGAGAAGGTAGAGGAAAAATTTCCTCACCTCATTCAGTAAATATTTTTGGGACCAAAATCCTCCATAAATGGGGAGGTATGATCTGGATTGGATCATTATATTATTTTTCATCTATATCCATGCTTTCAAATTAAGTGGGAAAAAATGAAGGAATCATCTTGTGGGGTCATTTCAATGGCAGGTCCCAGTTTGGAAAATTGGGGTTTTAAACCTTCCAGAGCCATTTTGAGGCATCAAACGACATTTTTTTGGGTTAAAACTTCCCCACATAGCTTGGACCCCATGATGCTATTTAGATATCGAGACCTTGTTGACCTACCGTGTTGACCACCATGGTATGAGAGGATTCCATGTCATCCCCCGTTACTCATGTATATGGGGCTAGCCACGTATGTAATTTCAAGAAGATTCTAGAGGTCCAAAACCCTATCACAATTGAGGTTTGGGGAAGTCAAAAAGCTACCCCTAGATGGCTATCAGGTTATGTTAAATACCGGGATAATAAGAGGAGAAGGGGTTCCATTATATGTCATTGTATTTTGTTCCATAATATAGCAGAACAAATGGGAGTGGGAAATTAGAGAGTATAATAGAGGGCGTTAATGTTCTATAGCAGCCTAATCGGGCACAAGTCTCAAGTAACTCCATAGAGAGTGCGTCATCCTTTGTACTCGCATTATTTTCATACTAGAGAAAAGAGAGCAGAGCAGCTTCACCTTCTAGCTGAGTTTTCTACCATAAGGGTTTCCCAGAGAAAATCTTTGTGTTATTTTGTGGATGGTATGTGATTGTATTGTATTGTTCTCTATTTTCCACATTTTATCTATTTCATGCATAAGCAGAAAATCAGTAACTAAATATTATGGAATCTAAAAAAAAATAACCTTCATGGTGTAGATTTCAGTTTTATTTATCGTATCTGTAGTGACGAACTGTTCCAATGGAATATCCACGACCGTTTATAGATCACATTGCACCAATTTTGAAAATTGTTTTGCACAAAGTAGATCTAGTTCATCCCTACATGGAAGCATGCAATTAAATAAAGCTACTAAATGTGAATATAATAAGAGAACACTTCAGTAGTATAATGGTTTTACAACATGATTCATCCAAGGCATAAATGTCTTTTGGTGCTTCAAAGTCAAAGCTACAAAAATCCTCAAATTAGAGAAATATGACCATTGTAAAGGGAACAGTCGAGAACTCTAGTTTGTTCTCCCCTTTAGAATGAAACCTTAATTTCAGAGGCATTTTTTATGTTTGTGATCTTAGAACCTCCCTGGCAATAGTGCCAAAAAGTGGTATAGTGAAACAATTGCAGCAATAAAGACCATTGAAACCCTTAATTTCACTTAAATTATCAACCAGGGAAGCATAAGCTTGTTTAGAGGTGTTTTGCATAGGCAATGCAACCATAAAGGATTCAAATGCTATTGAAATGTCCTTTATTTCAATCTATGAGTGATGTGGAATATTAACTTAACTATAGTGACTAACTAAATCTAGCAAGAGTGTAGGTATTCTATAGCATAAGTTGTCTAGGGCATGCAATACCCTCTCGCCTCTTCAGGATTAATGCTTTTAAGTACCTTCACTTCCCAGAGACTTAATGTAATTGTTGAAAATAAAGAGCCATTAAATAATATTGAAATGTTATGGAAAGGAAAGTCAATCTACTAAAAGCAAGTAAATCTACCCTATAGTGTGTTGTTCAACCCCACAAATTGATTCCTCATCCAACCACATGGTTGTGGCATGCTAAGAGAGGAATCCACAAGTAGTTGTAGCTATAGAATGAATGTGTGATTAATATTTTGGCCAAAGAACATATAGCTAAAGAATCATGGATTCTTGAACAAATGCAGCTATATAATAAAATTAAAATAACAAAGAATATATAATGAAATAGTGAAAGAAAGCTACAACCATTAAATAAATAAATAACATGCAATCTAATCAATGGGTAGAGTGGATTCAGCCACCAGTTGCTTGCTTCATAGCGGTCTCTTACTCTAAAACAAGCAAGGTATTGAATCCCTCAAACAAAAATGATATACACGACAAGTAAATGGAAATAATAAATCAAATCTCACGTGAGCTGATAAATTTGAAATTATAATGACAATGGAAAGGGAAACTAATCCCAACTCTTGCTAGTTTCATTGCTAACCTATCCTATGCTACAAAAAATAATTTAAATAAAAATAGAGAGCTTGGATATCTGTTGGAATATACCCAAATAAATTCATGGCTTCCTCCAACAAAATTCCTACAAATCGACGATATGTTTCTAGCCATTATGAATAATTAGAGAAGTGGTCAATTTTACTTTTCCTTTTGTAACTGCTTGACTTGTTGCATGGCTACCATGAGATATTTCCCATTATCTCATTGTTCCAGGTCGTGAAAGGCACATTTGAAACCCATATAATGTTGGATTGTGGGATTTTGTAATAACTATTGTCTTTATGACACATTCCACATCACAAATCCATTCTTTGACATAGCTACAAGTTCTAGAACACACCCTTTAAATTAGTAATATATTATGTATCACAAATCCATTATTTTGAGATAGCTATAAGTTATATAGTACATACATACCAAATTTATCAACCCAAATTCACCAACATAACTCAACAAGAGGTTGTAGAATTGGGATTCATCAATAGCATTCGATGGGAAACTACAAAATCATATTCATCGGCAACATCTAGCATGAGGCTACATAATTGGATTCATTAGCATTTTGTAGAACAATATTCAACAACATACTATTCTACAACATATGAAAATGACACCATTCAACATAGTTACTTATGAAACCTAAATATCTTGTCACTATGATCTCATAATTATGCCAAACACATCAATTCACGAGCAAATACCAGATAAATTGAAATGGCTAATAATTGATAATTATGGAAATAATGGATAATTATGACAACAATTCAAGTACAAAAATGAGTATTTGGAGGGCTTATGGAAGGTAAAATAGTCAATAAGGATGAGCAAAAGTAGGAAATTCAAGGGCTCATCAACCAACATTAAGCACAAGCTACACTTTGACGGATTGTATGTAGAAAGGTCAACTAGACAAATGTTGGTATTAATGACCACAATCAATGTGATGGAAGGATCAAAGGGAGGTCAACCCCAAGTTGTTTATAGCTCTTGTCCTCTGCATGGATGGGAGTTTACATGTGGAAAGGGGAGGATCATGCCCTACAAGGGGAGTTTAGATGTGATCCCCTTGCGATAAAACACCCATCATGAGACCATGATTATGGTAGGGGAGAGGGAATTATCTTTTCCACCTACTATCCATCAAAATGAATGCACCTTCAAGAAAGGTTTCTCCTTTAGTTTCCATGTAATATACTTCTTTTCTAAGCTCTCTCTTGATCCATAAGAAGGATACAATACTAAATTTTCTAACTAGGGAGACCACTCTCCAAGTGATTCTTCGCACTCTTGATTCTTTCAAAGATTAACCAAGAATAAGTGATTGAATGACAAGGGTCAAATCCCTTGTTATTGAAACTTGCCTAATGTTTTAATTGAGAAACATATTGATTCCTTGGATATTTGTGAGTGCCTCTACCTTCTTACTAGAGGCAAACCCCAAGTGGTCTTAAAACTTTTTATCCATCAAGATCAAAGAAACCATCACCCAAAAATTGACATCCTAAATGGCAAAGAGTTCTTTATGAAAATAAAGGTGTCAATATTTGTTGTGCATGCATGCAATACATAGTTCATATCCTCATGATCAATTATTAATTAATTATAACTTTCATAGACCACCAACAACTTGTCAAAGGTGACTTGCATTGGGACTACCATTAGACATCCCCATGTGGCTAAATAGAAAGATGAAGTAATTATATTTTGGATGTTTAATGGAATTGATGTAAATGTTTTGCTTAATTTGAAATTTGTTTTCTAAAATATTTGGATGCATGTGTATTTGAATATTTTGATCATGTTTTAAATAAATGTTTTTGAATGTATCAACATACTAAATGCATCATGTTTACTAATATCATTTATTTAATGTTTAATATTTCTGCATTTAGGATTGAGACGGTAAGCAACCCATCTATCAACTATCGATGCACCCCACCATGATTTCAAATTGAGAGAACATTGATAAATGAGTAGAACTTGGAGAGGAAGCATACCAAGAATGGGATCAACCACATATTCAATTATCAATATGTCCTTAGTCACCGATTTAGAATGTCTATAACATTGTTGGTTCTTCACATATTAGGGATAAAAACAATGATACATAATTTGGTATGGATGATTATTTATGGGATAATCCTGCTTTTGAGGGAATGTTTTTAAATGCATTCGAGCAAGATGAGCTTAAGGACGATGCCAATATCACTAATACATTTTTCCAAAGCTTGAGATCCACTTCCACCACTCCTCTCTTTGGAAATGGGTCAGGGTCTACACAACTAGGGACAACGATGTTATTGTACAACTTGAAAGAAATGTATGGTATGTTATGCATGTGTCTCCCATCACTATTGAGGTAACTAACCATTAAACTCACTCTATTTTAATGAATCTTATAATAATAAAAAGGCAATTTAGAAGGGATACGAGCATGTGTTTGATGACATTATACATTGGTATTGCTTACAAATTGTAGATTTCTCAAAGATAAGGTATTTCCCACTGATAATATCCTCAATAGTAGATATGGAGGGGCAAATCAACAACCCAAAAAGTTGGATGTTCAGTATGTATCATATCATGCTTGTCCCAATGATTATATTATTTACATAGAATAATATGTAGAAACGATGATGTCTAGAAAGTGGAAATGATCAGTATCACAAGTTTTTAAAAAAACTAAATAAATAAATAAAACATGGTAAAACAGGTCCTCCCATTAATATATTGACGCACATTCCTATACTCCCAAGGATTCAAAGAAGATTTCATTATAAAAAAAATTCCATGTTGCAAGGGTTGCATGATTCACAAATAAGTGATCTTGGAGTTGTGTGTATCCCAACCAATTTAACAGCCATGAAGCATATAGAGGATACATGGCACAAGAAATTCATGGAAAACAAATCTTGCAATTGAGAATAGTCATGGACATTGTTAACTTGTATTCCCTCTAAAACACCAACTATTTTGTTTAGACAGTGGTAGCCATCAATAACAATATTCTCCATGGTGGTCCATGAAGAATGAACATCTTGTGTTGGCTCCTATGATTCCAAGTATAAGACAAGTCAATAGGATGTATGTCTACCTCCAACAATGAACAATGAATTGAAGCATTAATGGGAAGGTGTACAAGTATATGATGTATCAAGGCCCATTTTGGCGAATAAGTCTCTTTAGTTGTATAGCTTATGTGAATACACCACATGTGATTATCAAGATAAATTTGGTCATTTTGAGTAACTCTCTTTAGACATGGGTTGTGATTAATGACTTACTCTACACATACAATCCCAAAAATGACATCTCATTAGGTGTTTTCTCTCGTAGGCATGTTGGTTTATTAGTTTACATCCATAATGTTGTTTGACATATTTTTGGTGCCACTTTCCAAGTTGACACTAATGTGTTATTTATATAATGGCAATGCAATACTTGTAACAAAAGGGTATTATGGATGCAAATGTTACATACCTTCTATAAGGGCTTGGTGGTACGAAGATGTACGAAAGGAAATTTATGACTTTTCAACACTTTTCCTCCTAGATCTGGATCGCCCTTACAAAAGAGAAACTCTCACTTTCAATGGGAAATCTAAGAGAACCCATAGACCTGAAACAATGACACCAATAGAGTCACTTAGGGCATATGAAACAGAGATGGAGGAGGAAAATGCAGATTTTTTGAGTCAAATGGGGAACCTTTGTTTGATGATCTCAGGTTTTTTTACACCTACATAGAGAAAATACCAACTGGGATGAAAATACAAAATGTGTTTTAATAGCTTCCATACTGGGAGCATCTTAAGATTACCCATTTATTACCAAGTTCGATGGAGCAAGAACACCTAAAGGGGATATGATACCACAATAGGGGAAAGGTGAGGGGGTCTTGGTGGATTTATGCCTAGAAACATCTACCTTATGTTACCTTGAACCTTCACTCATTTCAAAATTTAAGTTTGCAAAGTTAAAAGAGGTTAAGAGGAGTGGAGGAAATAAATTCCTCAATCTAAGCCATCATTTCATAAAAGTTAGCAAGTTGTATTCCCTACATTCTTGGAACTTGGAAGAGTTCAATTAGGATTATCTTGCCATATTTCACTCATGCAACAAAAAGGGAAATTAGAATGGGAAATGGGAGATAATTTTTGGAAGAGGGGAAAAGAAGAAAAATGAGAGTTATTGTTGAGAAAATGAGCCTACCATAGCATGTGATAGAACAACCATGAAATGAAGCCATGAGAACTCTAGGAAAGTCCAAGAACCAAGATCATTTCCACTGGAGCTGAGGGACGTCATCCTAGACCTTTCCATACACACATTGAATAGCACTAAAGGGAGGATACTTATGAGGGACTATGGAGAAGAGAAGGAAGACATCCCTATGTTGTGTGGACAGGTATTGTAGGTGCCAAGGGCTACTCTGTCTTCAAAAACTCAACAATGAAATGTGGGTTTACTAATATTCCTACTCTGTGAATTAAGAGGTTATCATGCGTATTGTGCATTGCTTCTTCACCCTGGTGATATCATAGCCCCGCTAGGGGGTGGTGTCCATAGCGGACTACCTGTGGTTGGGTCGAAATCGCTCGCTTTTCTGATTGCATGGCTTGCAACATTCAAAAGATAAGTTTTCAGCTATGTTCTGAAAATTCTTATTTATGTTTTGTTTCAATAATCTACATGGCTTGTGGAAAAAAAATAAAGGTTCTATACTTTTGTGTTTCAATAATTTATATCTATTTGAAGATGGTTGTAGGTAGTTGTTTCACATTTGGCCTCCAACGAGCTCCTCTTTCACATTTAACCTCCTACAGTTTGGCTCCAACAATTCATTTCCCACTCCCCTTTCAAATTTCACCTCCAACTTATCGAACATAGGACACCCAGCCTTCTCATCATGGTTTGCATTTCTCTTCTTTCTTTGTGAGTGTAATAGATTTGATTTCCTTATATATTAGGTTTCTATTTGCTCAAAATTGGATAGAAAACTATACTGCATATTCTAAGAGATGAGATCAAATGATATAAAGACATAGGGAATTGTGTTTAATGACTTATAATTTTTCCATATTTCGTAATACCCCCAAGTAGAAACTATATATACGAATGTATATATGTTCATATAGGCTGGTAAATCGAGATGTTTTGGGCTTGTATGTGTGGATGTTTGGGCTAGATCATATTTTATGTGTGGATGTTTAGGACAGGGTGCCAGTGAGATGTGAAGTTGTAACTTGTGGCCGGTGAGCCAAGCTTTGTATCTTGTAATCACATTATCAAATTAATTAAAAATACTTCACTTATGTAGACCTCAAGACAAAAAGAGTATGGGGGGATAGGACTCCACGAGAGGGAAAGGGGGATAAGGGACTTGCGAGGGGCTTAAGCCAGGGGGAATGAGCCAAGGAATATAATAAAAAAATCCTAAAAAGGTCCAAGCCTAAGTTATTTTCATGCTTATGTTTTTATCCTAAGTCTTTGAGGAGGGACAAATTCCAAAGAGAGAGGAAGTGGTTGCTTTGGTGCCACTTGTCAAGTTGTTGACATACATACTTAAGTTGGAGGCTTAGTGTGTATGGGGGGATGTCATTCATTCAAACTACAGGTGGTTTGAGATAAATAAGGATTGTGTTCCTACTAAAGGGGGAGTTGGTAAGAAAAGAGTGGATTTGCAAGTTGTTCTAGCTGGTAACCATGTAAATCCTTGGTGGTTTGGGTGTGAAGAAGCAGTTTTTCAAGCCTATGTATCATTTCCCCTTGGGTGGGGAAATTGATGGGATAATTTTTCCTATGTGTTGGCTTAGTGGGGTGATTCTAACCTCCTTCAAAGCAGTTGTGTGTTCCAAGTGCCACAAAGATTCGAGACTTCTTGGTTGGCCTATTGTTGAAGTCTTGGAAGGGAAGTGGTACAATTGAAGGACTATGGAGTAATGAAAGGGTACAATTCCTTAGGTGGGACAAGCTAAGGGGAATGAGAGGTTGTGAGTTCAAACTGTTGTTGGATTTGGTGCCCTTAGATTTGCTTTATTGAGTGTTGTTTGACCTTAGTGGGACTGGTCAGAGTGCCTTTGCCCTAGAGGAGTCATCGCCCTGGCTCGGGGGTGACCTACTCTTGAGAATTGGAACAAAAATATCTAAAGTCGGGAGCAACATCAAAGGTGTGAAGCTAGTTGGTGCTTATTGAAAGATAAGCGCCATATATTTGAATGCTTAATTGTTGTTTAATGTGATTGTTTTTCCAACATGTTTAATTGAATTGCCTACACATAATATAAATAAATGCATAACATGTTTTTAATATGCATGTACATGATTATGCATGGTGTGGTTTGCTTGTTAGGCTGCAAAATTGTAGTTTATGCAGGGAAGTGTGTACAACAGAAATTACACAGCTATGTTGTGCATAGTTAAGTATTGTATCAGAGAGAAATTGTTTGTGTCGTGCCACGGCTTGGGGCTAGGGACGTTAATTTTTGGTATCATAGTTTAAAGAATAGATGTAACAAGACTTAGCTAGGTGGTTGGGTATGTTACAATGTGGTATAAAATCTCCGGTTTACAACACTCGAGTTGTATGGGCAAAGAACTAGACCAAAATTGGAGCAATTGTAGAGCCTTCGCGATGGAATTGGGAGAAATTGGGCAAGAAGTTCAGTTTATGAAATTCAATTCCATGAGAAAATTGATGTGAGGATGTCGAATTGTTGGTGCAAATATAGAAATGTCCACACAAATCCTAATTGGGTCGTGAGGAGCCAAGTTGCAGAGTTTCCATGGTGGTTAGAGAGAGAAATTCGAATTTTGGGCATTTTGAAAACAAAATTGAAAATTTGGGGATTTTCCATACCAATGATGTAAGGATGACGTGGGGATGACAGGTGGCAGTCTAGTGGAGGGGCATGTCAAATACCTCTTCCAACATGTCATGTCGTGAGACCCAAGGGCCAAATTCCAGAACATAGAGGGAGGAATCGAGACCATGCGAAAATCCAAAGATCTGGAGGATCAAGAAGGTGAAGTTCTTTGAAAAATCTCAATGGTCGGATCCTTGATTCCTTGGAGTTTGGTAAGTGGAACCATCATCTGATTTGGACCGTTAGATCAAGTCATCCACAATTATCAATCGTTGGATCAATCCAGAGCGGGTGGTGGGAGGGATTTATGGGCATCTAGTGACCCTTGAGGTAAAGTCCCATTGAAAATGGGGCGGATGGCGAATGTGAGCAAAGGAATTTGAGCATACATGCATATAGAGTGCCTTGTGGTGAATTCCTATTGAAGAGGGGTGAATGTTGGATGTATACTTAGACATTCAGGCATCCAGAGGTCCCTACAACGAGATGTGGTTTGAAACGGGTGGATGCTAGATGTAAAGTCACATTGAAGATGGATGTTATGTCAACAAGCCACTTCGACACCATGTCAACACCCTGATAGAGGACATATTAGTAGGAAGGGTACGTCAACAAAGTACGCAACATGCTATGGGGGTCGGAAGCCAAATGGTGGAACCAGGAGACGAAACCATGACAATCTGCAAATTTGGAAGTTCTCAAAAAAGGGATTTTGAGAAAAAGATAGATCTGGATGTGAGACCTAGCAAAGGACGGTGAGTCAATGTGGAACCCGATGGTGGAACCAGTGCATCCATAGTGGAGGATATTTAGGCATCTGGGAATCCATAACTCCTTAAGGAGTTTTCTTATTGAAAGGGGTAGATGTTGGATGTGGGATTTTGATATACGAACATCCAAGAATCCAGAGTTCCTTAAGGTGATTCCTTATTGAAAGGGGTGGATGTCGGATATGAAATTTTGATGAATATCAAATGTTGGACATGGAAGTAAGACTCGGAAAAACTTTGTGGGGAAGTGATGTCATGGATGATGTATATTTCACATGGTGAGGATGCAGATACCAAGTGGCAGGATTCAGGCAAAGAGAGCTCGTCAACAAGCCACAGTGGCAGTTGTGGTCCAGGGTCCAGATGGTGGATATCCAAGAGTTTGAGCAGTTTTCGATCTGAATATTCAGAAATATAGAAATCCATAAATGGATTTTTGAAAAAATATAGATGCCAAATCTCGGATTCCGTGCCATATGACACATCAACATTGGTGTCAGAAGTGCCACATTAGCAGGCTGATTCGGATGCTACATCAACATTGGTATTGGAAGTGCCACATCATCGTACCATGTCAGATGACACGTTAGCAGGATAGATACCTTAGCGGGACATGGTGGCAAGACATAGGACATAGGTCGGAGGATCATAACCAAGAAGCGAAACCAAGCTCATATGGAAATCCACAAATCCAAATAAACCACTAATGGGACTTTTGCAAAAGTCAAAATGTTTGAATGTTGAATGTTGGAAGATGGAATAGTGTGGTGGAACCCAGACCATTCGAAAATCTTGAGATCCGGGATTTCAATAAATTGACTTATTTTAAAATTCCATATGTCGGATGAAGAATAATGACCACATCAGAACCACATGCCTCAAGGAAGAAGGGGGTAGAGGCCACATGGGTGGACACGTCACTCTGATGTGGGAGCCACGTAATAAAATAAGTGCCAAGTGGAGACCTATCTATGGAACACGTCAGCAAGGGTAGGTGAATTAGTAGATGCCAAGTGGCAATCATGTACAGGTGGGACCTGCATGCACATAAAGGAGGAGATCCGAAAATCCATACATTCAATATTTTTGAAAAAGGAACTTTCGAAAAGTTCTGGATTCCGGATATCCGGAAGTTTGATGGGGCAAGATGGTCGGATATCTAGGATTTTGGGAAATTTGGATATCTAGACTTGTGTAGAGAGTGAGATGGTCAAGCCTTGTCCAATGTGGAAGAGGTGTATGACAGGGAAGTAGTGGGGCAGGACATGTGGACCCAGCTGACACATGCCATGCCAGGTTAACAGGGTGCCATGTCAACACAAAGGTGACAAATTTTTTGAAATTTCTGTCTAAATTTGGGAAAAGAGCAGAACTCCAGACAACCATAAAATTTTGATCAAAGCTAGGAATTGAGAAAATGAATAGTCATTGGAAATTTGAGGAAGAGAAGAATCAATTTGCTCACCCAATTTTCAAATACGGGTAGCAGATTTCATCGGAAAGTCAAAATTTGGTGGCCTTCAGAGATTGGAAATGGGATGTGATTTTCCCATATTTGTTTTATGCCTAATTTAACAGATGATTTTTTTTGTTACACCTTGTGCAGACTTAAAGTTAAAATTAGGCAATTTAGTATGAATATTAGTGAGATAGATGATACTTAAGAGGTTGAATGTCAACTTAGGGAATGCTAAGACTAAAGAAATGGGCACAAACAAGGCAGAGTAGAAAGTATTGATCTGGTGAAGGCAATAAAGAGTCTGCAAAGAGATGTTTTGAGCCACATGGAATATACTGAGAAAATTATTAGAGCTCGAGAGAAGCAGAACCACATCAACACTAAGTTGTTACAAAGTTTGAACATCTTGCGACAAAATATGGATAAAGAATTAGGTTCAAGAAAGGTTTGGAATGACAAAAAGAAAAAAGAAAAGAAAGAGTGTTATGTCAAGGATTATTCACAAGATGAACCAAGGCGAGGAATGAAGAAGTTGAGATATGAACCCAAGATCAATCATGCAATATCGGGAATCTAAGAAGCTAGTATTTTGATCAAAAGGGACATTATGCATACATGAAATTAAAGTGCATTGTCTTAGAAGATTATCTTATAAAGAATTAGAACAGTGCATCCACTGATTGTTATTAGAATAACGCAGTGGAAGCATGGTACGGGTGTAAGAAGACCAGGGGTCAATTAATGAAGACTCATGCACTCTAAATAATGACATAGATGCATAAGGAAATGCATTATGTGTAGAGTTGTTCTAAAATAATGTAATCAGATGTAAATGAGGGATATTCCATAAATTGAAGTAGATTCTAGAACTGATCATAAGGTGGATGGCAAGCTAGATGGAGTATATTATAGTACTCAAGAAATGATAAGAACAATGAAAGGGGATTGTTGATGCATATAGAGAATGTTGAGTGCATTTCAAGGGCACTAAGTGCATTACCAAAGTGGAATGGGATGGCAAGTCAAGAAGAACACAACCAAAGAAATGGTCTTCATAAAGGAAATTCCTAAGAACACACATGAAGCAGAAAATGGTTCTATGCTTGACATTGTATACAAAAGAGATGGAACCTAAAAAGGAAACCATCTCAAAGGGAAAGGAATTTCTTGGCATAGGATACAATGCTGGAAATTCCAATTAAGGTTACAATGGGATGTAAAATAATGTTAACTCCTCCAAGGCAATCTCTATGAAGATAGAAAGAAGACATATAGATAAAATTATAGTATGTTGGAGTATGGACTACAGGAATCAAGTTTGAGACCAATTGGATAAGGAAGGAGAAGATAATGGTATAGGCACCACAAGTGTTGAAGAGTTCAGACGGGATAAAGATGAGTCAGATTGATCTAGAAAAGCAGGTGAATGTTGAATATTCAATATCAATAAGACATAATGTCTAAAAAGTGTAAAATTGCCAAGAGTGATTTGGCTAGAAAGTGCTGATGGAGGTGAGCAATCATGTACGATGATTATAGTAAGAGAACAAAAGGATACGATAATCAAGTGAGATTTTGGGGGCAACCGAAGAGAATCAAACAGAGTTGGTAATGATAAAAGAGATGGATGAAATTGTTGTAGAATCAATTATGATATGACCAGTTGGACAACCATATATAGCACCGAAATCTAGAATGCATATGCATTCATGGGCATGCTGACAATGAATTTTGGTGCATATAGATATGCATTAGTGCATGTGGAAATATTTTATCATGCATATAACATGTTGTAGACTAGGAATGGTTTATTGTTATATGTGAAAAAAATGAGCTTGGAAAGGTGAGTGCAGCAAGGAAGAGGAAACTTAGGAATACATATAGCATGGTGGCTAGAATATTGAGGGTGTGTCAGAAAGAATAGGGAGTTGGATTCTTACTCAAGGCAACTTTGTGAAATAGAGCAAAAACAGTTGAAGAATAAAGACATGAAGCAGACACTTGGAAAGAAGAGCACCAGAAGGAAATAGGGCTCAACAACAAAGGAATGGAGAAAATGAAATCCAGTAGACCTGTTACATTCTTGAAGATGTTATATGGGAACATAAGGACGTCATATGGGAAGACTACCCGCATCTTTTTGGATTTCTTGAAGATTTTGTTTTGGAATGAGAATTGTATATGATGCACTGAGGACAATGCATAAAATAAGAGGGAAGGAAATGTAATACCCCCAAGTAGCAACTGCATATATGAATGTATATATGTTCATATAGGTTGGTGAGCCAGGATGTTTTGGACCAAAGTGCCTTATATCTGTGGATGTTTAGGCCAGGGTGCTAGTGAGATATGAGGTTGGTAATCTTGTAAGTTGTGGTCGGTGAGCCAACATTTGTATTTTGTAATCACGCTATCAAATTAATTAAAAAAACATTAGTGTTGCAGACCTCAGGATAAAAAGAGTATGGGGGGATAAGACTCCACGAGAGGGAAAGGGGGATAAGGGATTTGAGAGGGGCTTAAGCCAAGGAATATAATAAATTTTTCCTAAGAGGTCCAAGCCTAAGTTATTGTCATGCTTATGTTTTTATCCTAAGTCTTTGAGGAGTGACAAATTCCTAAGAGAGAGGAAGTGGTTACTTTAGTGCCACTTGTCAAGTTGTTGACATGCATACTTAACTTGGAGGCCTAGAGTGTTTGGGGGGTTGTCATTCATTCGAAATGTTCTTGATCTAATATAAAAGAGGATTGTGTTCAAGATGAAGGGGGAGATGGTAAGAAAATAGTGGAGTTTCCCATTGTTTTAGTTGGTAACCCTGTAAATCCTTAGTGGTTTGGGTGTGAAGAAGAAGGTTTCCATGCCTATGGATAATTTCCCCTTAGGTGGGGAAATTGTTGGGATAGTTTTCCCTATGTGTTGGCCTAGTTAGGTGAGTGTAAACTCCTTGAGAGAAGTTGTGTGTTCTAAGTGGCACAAAGCCCCAAGACTTCCTGGCCATCCTGTTTTTTAAGCCCCGGAAGGGAAGTGGTACAGCTAAAGGGCTGTGGAGCAGTGAAGGGGTAAACTTCCTTCGGTGGGACAAGATGATGTGAATGAGAGGTTATGAGATGGAACTACTGCTAGCGTTGGTGCCCTTGGATTTTCTTTTGTTGAATATTGTTTGACCTTAGTGGGACTGGTAAGAGTGCCTTTGCCCTGGTGGACTCATAGCCTTGGCTAGGGGGTGACCTGTTGTTGAGAATTGGAACAACAGTATCTACGGATGGGAGAAACATCAAAGGGATGCAACTATTTGGTGCTTCTTGAAAGATAAGTGTCGTGTCTTTGAATGCTTAATTGTTGTTTAATGGGTTTTAATGTGATTGTTTTTGTATTGTGTTTGATTGAATTTCCTGCTCATAACATAGATAAATGCATACCATGTTTTTAATATGCATGTACATGATTATGTATGGTGTGGTTTTCTTGCTTGGCTACATAATTGTAGTTTATGCAGGGTAGTTTGTACAATAGATGTTACAGAGCTATGCTAGGCATAGTTAATTATGGTATCAGAGAGAAATGTTGTGTGGTGTACCTCGACTTAGGGATAGGGATGCTACAATGCGGTATCATAGTTTAAAGAATAGAGGTAACGAGTCTCAACTAGAAGGATGGGTATGTTACATAATGAAATTGGATATGCCACAAGTTTACGATCAAGGAGACAGCCCATTTGAAATTGTAAACTTAAATGATAAAATATCTTTAGCTTGGTGTCCATAGACACTCATAAATGACCGAGGGAATTCTTCACAATCCTCTCAAACTATCAAAAACCTTGTTCAAATGTATCTTTCCAAATCACTTTTTGGGCCAACATTAAAATTGAAGTAGTCCTACTCCTAGTACATAATGGCATCTCTTCAATGTCGTATAAGCTTTCCATAAATTGATGATGGGGTTTTTTTCACTATAACCAGGGGTCTCTTTGTTGTGTTTTCTTTAGTTTTCTTCAATTATTATGATAAAGTATACTAAAGGTTGGTTCCTCTTACATAGGTGACTGCGGAATTTTAACATTACATGAATGGGGACCTTTGTACCTTTCTCTATTTAGGAACAACATTAATCATAATGCCCAACCTTTAAAAATTGTTTGCATTAATACTATGGAATGATATTTCAAGGGTAAAAAAAATTTGAATAAATTAGAATTCATGGAAAACAATTGGCAAGTAACCATTATAGAGAGTTTGGATAGACAACATAGGAAGTTTTATCTATAATCATTCCAGAAGTTTTAGCTAGAAAGAGTAACATTGAAGTTTCATATTGGAGAAATGTGATAAATGGATGGATTGCAAAATATGTAGAAAGGATTTGTTGGTTCTTTTGTTGGGTAGAATCCTACGAAAATTTTAAGACGTAATGTTTTTTTGTATAGTGAGTCATTGTTAGATGCCAAACTTTAATTGTTGTATTAAAATTTGGTAGTAAATTCCATTCATTGGCTCTTCAGAGATGCTTTCTAGAGGATAGACTAGGTCTAGAAAATAACCTGGGATAAAAAAAAATTCAAAATATAGGATGCTCATCAAGCTATTGACATGTTATGGTATGCCACCATAATTCCATTTTGTTGCCTTATGAGGATAGGGAATAACATATCTTCTTAAATCCTATTGGTTTGGGAAGTAGAAAGGAATTAGTAAGCAACATTCAAATGCAAGACTAGGAAGGTGAAAACTCAAATTCTTGTCATGCCATATTTAGAAGTGGGTACTCCTTGGGGGTTTTTTACGGAGCCAGCCAAGGCCACCCTCCTCATTGTGGTGTTGGCGTTGTTATTTTTCTCTCCAACAACTACTATTTTCACGTTAGATACGCAGTGGGAAGAGGATCGAATATGAAAGCATAATTTGTTTCCCTCATGATCCTTCTGCATCTTGCCTCCCAACAGGGCATCACTCATTTATAGGTCATGGGAGACTCAAAAGTCGTAATCGAGTGGGAAAATAAAAAGTGCAATGTTCAGAATGTGCATCTACAATCAATTGTTGATCATATCCTGGAGTTCATGGAAGGTTTTGAATGGATCTCATTCCATCAAATTTTCTATGAACTAAACTATGTTGCAGACGGTGTATCCAAAGAAGCTCTTACCCTTGATTTCGGGAGGTTTGCTTCGCATGAATATTTGAATGACGATATCATAGGGGATTTCTCCTGCTCTTTCTGAGATTGGTATTTGGTTTTCCTTTGCTATCAGTTTTCCATAATGAATGAGGATCATTTTCTATGGTTTTGAATATCTATTTTGATCAGCCATGTAATTTCTTGTTTTGGACACAATCTCGGCATAGACAAACTCAAGGTATAATATAAATTTTTTTGAACAAATATGATCGACAGTCGGATAAATTTTGTTTTAGGATTTTTTTTGTATTCCTTCCAGAAGGCACCATATATTTTCTTTTTATGGAAATATAAATATTTTTTTCTTGTGAAAAAAAAAATAATAATTAGTAAGCAACATAAGAATGAAAAAAGGAGGTATGTTACAGTTGGCATTAGAGCTCAGTTACAACACTTAGGGTTGTATGGGGTCAAGGGAAATGAATGACAGTGTTTTTGGCATATTGATTTTTTGACGCCTTCTATACCAAGATCTACATTCCAAACCCATATGCAATTGCACAAATTATGAAATTGGTTGGCTTTACAAATTGGAAGGAACATGAAGCTGCAGTAAACAATTGATTTTTGGTTAGGATAGTCATTTGATTAGAAATCATATGCATTTGTTATCCCTTCATGGAAATAAATGTTAAATATGTATATTGAATTTGTGTAATACTATTGAATGCATACTCATCTTACAAATAAATTTGCTCAACTTTGTTGGTTTCTCTTTTCATCAAACACACCATCTTAAGGTAGGTAGCCTTTAAAATTCCCATGGAGGCTTGTTGAGGTGTGTAATGTCCCATACTATTAAATAAGTAATGATAGTAATAGTCCATTGGATGTAGCTTGGGTGGTTGGGAAGAAGTTCTCCTCCCCACTCAGGTTCAATTCCTTGTAAGTGGCATGTGATGCCCTTAATGGGTCTATAAGATACTCATGGTGTTGAGTATGATGATCATGTTGTTGAGAAATCAATATCCCGCCAATCCTAGCCTCCCCATGCTCTCTTGCGGATTTCGAGGGGGGTTTCTGTGGATGTAACGAGCTACTAGTCTTCGATGTCATGAACCACACGAAAAAAAGAAGTAATAATAGTAATAACCTAAAGAAAGATAGAGAAAATACAAAAGAATTTTATAACTTATAATCTAAAAATTAAAGGAAATACGCCCTATCCCATCCTCCTCTTAGAGGAAAGCCTTTCCCCCATTGAGAGCAAGGTTATGACTAGATACCTAATGTATAAGAACATGTTAAACAACATGGAAGACAAAATGCTTCCTAAAATTGCTTCAAAATCTAGTCGTAACCACCATTGACTCATGCGAGGATGGAATAAAGGTGCCTAGTATTGGCTAAGCTATTGGGGAATCATGGAAGACACCATTTTGCATAATAAGGATACCATTAAAAATATCATCAAATCAAAATTTGAGGAGAAAATGTCGTGTGATAAAGAGTTAGAGGAAAAAAGAAAATTAAGATATTATAAGGATGTAATCAACCCTAATCTAGAAGATCAAAATTATCTCTCTACTGTAAAGAAAAAAATAAGCATTGTGAAGATAAGAACAAATTCTCACGAGCTCCATAGTGAAACTGGGCGTTGGTCAATTCCTAAAACCCCCTAGGATGAAAGAGTGTGTCATCTTTGTGACACTAAGAAGGTTGAAGATAAAAATCACTTTCTCTTAGATTGTCCAGCCTATACCCCACATTAGATCTCAATTTCAAAATATTTGTCAGAGTACCAATCTTCTTAACCTTTTAACTCAACCAAAACTATCATGATCTTAGAAAGCTTCTCTTAATGCTTTTCGAGCACAAAAACAAAATTCTAAATAATTGCAAGTAAACCCTTACCCTCTTAAGGTCTGATAGACCAATTCGATCTTAGTGGACGTTAATCATCAATAATAATAATATTTAAATGGTATAAAAATCTAAAGTAATTAAATTCCCCCGTCCCTAGGTTTCATTAAACTCAACTTCAATAGGGTGTCCAAAGGCAATCTAGGGTAGGCGGGTTTGAGGGGAATTTTTCGCAACAACGAAGGTAAGATCCTCAAAATCTATGCAGGAAAACTAGGAATTACCAGCAACAATGCCGCAAAGCTCCTAGATTTGGAAGAAGGCCTTAGTTTCACTAAGGAAAATGGCTATAATAAAATTATTGTTGAGGGGGATTCCCTCATCATCATAGATATGTTAAAAAGGTTGTAGCAAGGAACACCCCTATCGAAAGTGGTCTTTAGATGGCAGTTGGAAGCAACAATGGAGAGGGTCCTGCAGTTAATGTGAACCATACCAGTCATAATCCCCAGCCACGTGAAGAGGTCATCGAATAACCTCATGGATTTCTTAGCTAACGAAGGAATCCATATCATGAGCGACATATGGGAGGCAACATGGGACCCCTCCTCCACTAATAGGTTGGCCTCCACATGTAAGGACCTGGCAAGGAAGGATTGGACACACCTGGATGGGGTGTCTTCCGAGAGAAGGGATGTGATATCGGACCCTGAGACAGAGAGGACGGGTGAACTGAGATATATTAATAATCACCCTAGATGGAAAGTACCTTACAGGGGGGATGATATGGTGAATGCAGGTACGAGCGAGGGACGAATGACCTTTTACCCCGACTGTCATAAAGATTTAATATTTTCAAGGACCGGCTATCTCGCATAGTACGAGGATCTAATTAATGTGAATAGTACCATTATGACACCTATGGACCTGACATTCCAATGGCCGATTTAAATGAGGAGGGATCCTTGAGCCCTGATCCTGAAATCCCACACGACGAGATCTACATACCATCACGTGGCAACAAAGGTCGAAGGTATATGTTGGTGGTAGAACGGACCCAAAGCCATAACTCAAACTTAAATGAGAATTAAAATGAAAACAAGGAAGGCCCTCTTTTCTTATTGTTCGATGGTAAGAGGCATTGGAAAGAAAATTTTGGTGAAGTATGCAAGGTGGCGTAGTATCAACACCCTGCAGAAGAAGTTAGGGGAAGTGGAAAAGAATAGAGATCTCCATACAGAAAGGGGGTCGAGACCCTCCCTCTCCTGAATCAGCTCCGTTCTTGGCCTAGATTGAGAAGGGGGTGTTGGGATGCAATGGCTCCATGATCGTGGTATCCTCGCGGATATAAGCAAGGAAGGCACTCACCCCCAGGCTTGTCCTCTCGTCAACCTCAACATTAAGTTTCATCCTCTTAAATCCAGCGCGAAGCTTTCTTGGAAGCCCATTCATACTTTACCTCAATTCCAGCTCAGTTTCAAGACCATGTGGAGGAAGTAGAGACAGTTGTCCAGCAGGAAAGAACTATGAAAATGGAGCAGGAGGTGGTAGAAGCAATAATGCGTTGGGTCCCGGATGTGGGAACATCAAGAGCTAGAGACACGAAGTACTGGAAGACAATGGAACTCTACCGACATATTAAGAACCTCTTGGGACAAATGCCACAAACAAGGGAAGAGGCCCAGAGCACGATGCAACTCCATTTCGACGGTCTTCACCTCATGATGCGTGAAGTGTTGGTTTGTCTTCCTAAGCTCAACAATGAACCCCTTAGCTCCACATAGCACAGAGAATTTAGCCCCGGACTAGACTCAGGACCAATCGGTTAAGCCACCTGGTCCTTGACTCTTGTTCCTAGTAACATGTTTCTTTCCTTTTTTATTATGAATTACCTTAGGAGATCCAGGCCCCGTGCTAGTAGGATGAAGGAAATAGGGAGTTTTTTTGTCTTTTGGGAACAAAAATATGTGTATAAAAACAATGGCTACACAGTATGGGTTGATAAACTTTACCTTTGCTATTGGTATTGTTTCCCAAGTGGCATATTAGTAGCAAAGGAAGATGGCTTGTATGAATTTTTGACAGTCTAATATAAATCTAGCATTGTGAGTTTACCAAAAAAAAAGTAAATAAATAAAAGGAATTACTTTATTAATAGAATAAATTGAAAAATAAGAAAAGTAAATTTATGGAAAGCTAAATTAAGAAAAGGCTAAAAATGACATGCTTAATTATTGAATGGCAGGTGTAACTTATGTGTGTAACTTCTTACATGAATGGGTAAAACAAATTCTATATAATGAAGGTGGAGAAGAAAGTTTGATATCTTTTGTTGGTGCAACTGACAGAAAGAATTGGAAGCTGGAATATGTAGTTAATTAAGTGCTCTAGTGCTCTCAATTGTGATGACTGAGAGGTTGGTTGGGAGGATATTCATCCCCCACACTTTGTTGCGACATGTTGGATCAAAGCTTGGAGTGCAACGATTCAACATGTATAACGTTGTAAATAAGTCAATGTTACAATATATGTGAGTATGGCTAGAATAGCCATGACCACTCTAGGAAAGACATGGGTCGTTAATGATACATTCAAGTATTTATAATGGTTATAAATGGTTGCATTGGCATTTACCACTTGATGTTTTTAATTTGGAAATCATAGCAATGATATTCATCTAAATTTCTCTCACAATATTGGTTCTAAATCGATCTTACTAAAGAGCACAAACTACCATGCCCACCTAAAGAAGCGATCCCAGATAGTCTTGGTCAATTCCGCCCTTATTTGCTTCTTTACCAACCAACGAATAACCATTTGGATAGATTGAACTACACCAACTCTTGGAATACGTTATAATAGTTTATGAGAATGTGTAAATTCCTCCCTTGCTTATAGTTTTGTTAGAGCACATCGATATTACATCTTGGTATACATGACTTGTTATTTTGTTTTATTTATTAAATCGTTTTTATTGTATTTTATTTAGTTGTGTACTTTTTATCCTTTCATACAAGGGGTATATATAAAAGAAATTTGTTAGAATTAAAACATATAAAAACTGTATAACTAAAAATACATATTTTCATAGAAATTCAAGGGGTTTATATAAAAGAAATTTCTTAGAATTAAAACATATAAAAACTAAATAACTAAAAATACATATTCTAGTAGAAATTCATTCGCAAGAATAAATGGATCACACTTATGTGTTAATCTGTGTGATTTCTTGTGTTTAATGTGGATAATATGTGAAGTATATTATGGTTAGAATTTATTAGTAATCATGTTTTCTATGTTTTATTTTTGTTAGTCCCTGTCAAAGGCAATGGGATTATAGCATTTGATTCGGCGTTGAATCGATATTAGTTTAGGTTTGACTTTAATATATTTATGCTCTTCCTAACTTTTTAGTATAGTTTGTAATTTTTTTTTAGTAAATAATTTACACAAAATTATTTATTTAAAATCTTATTAGTTATAAGATTTGAAGTCTTATTGTTGGTTTCACTTTTTTCGATGTAATTTTTTCATACCCTATCCTAATTTGTAATATACAATTTTTTTTTATTTTACTTAAGCTCTAGAACTTATTACAGAGGTGACGGCTTATATTTAATACAATATAAATGATGAACATTACAGAGGTGATATCTTATATTTAATGCAATATAAATGATGAATAGATTGCTCCATTGATAAGACTCCTTTGTTCTACTCTATTTTCTCTCGTGCATTCATTTCTCTACCTCGTACATTCATTTCTTTGGTAAGACGGATGAAGGAGAAAACAAAAAGTATCCCTCGCGCATTCATTTCTCTGGTTAGACGAACGGCAGGGAAAACAAAAGTATCCCTTGGGCATTCATTTCTCTCCCTCGCGCATTCAATCCCGAGTTGGATGCAATGCGAAAAAGTGTAAGAGTTTGTCTAGCCACCATTCATTCCCACTATCTAGTTATGGTTTACCAAATCAAACCATACTTTCCCATCGTTATATTTGGATCTATCCTCGCCCAGGCAAATTAATAGATTTTGATAGATATCTATTGATGGAAACATCCAAAGATCAAACCATTTTTTATATCTTAGTTTAATATTTCTTCTTTCTATTAAAAATGTTAATTTGGACAGTTCCTCTACCCATTTGGATAGTTCCTCTACCATTTCCATTATATGATTTGTTCTTTACCACGTAAGATTTATGAAGTGAATACTAAATCCATATAATTTAAGCTTTGCCACATAAGCTTTATGAATATTAAATCCTACACAATTTTCACGAGCTAGCTTTGGAGTTATAAACTTTATGAATAGCAAATCCTACACAATTCTCACGAGGTTTGGGGTTGCCTACCATTAATGAGACCCTCTTATTATTAAATTCAAAGGACGAATGAGACATTGCATCTAAAGTTGCTTTTTCAAGTTATTTTGTTTTTACGTCAAATTTAAACTTAGTTCAGTGACTACGTAGGTAAATTGGTTGGTTGCATAAATTGGATTATTAAATTCAAAAGAGAATGAGACATTGCATCTAAAGTTGCTTCTCCAAGTTATTTTGTTTTGACTTCAAATTTAAACTTAGTTAAGTAACTAAGTAAGTAAATTGGTTGGTTGCATAAATTGGATGGTTGCATACTTATTTCCTCACTAGTGCTGCATGGTAGCTTAGTTGATTACTTGGCAGGACTAAGCTGCCATGCAGCTCTTGTTTTTATGACAATGGTATATTATTTTGTTTTTTTATTTTATTATTGCATTTAAAGTTATCGTGAAGAAAATGGAGAATTGTTAATTTGTTAATAAAAAGTGATAGTAATTTAAAAGAAAATTAAGAGTTTATTAGTTTGTAAAGTGTTAATGATTCTTTTTATATAGTTTGTTGGGGAATTCATATCCTTGACTTATATTAATGATTCATGAGCTTTAGCTATGTTGCCAAAAGTTATATTTAGTACTATATCCTTTATGAAATTTATGTGAGTGTTTGATTTCGTGTGGGTAATGTCTTGGCAGATTTTGTGTTGGTTGTTTAGTTGGGGTTGCAACTCTTTTCCTTGTGTTGATCAAGGTGTTGTTGGTTTTTTGAATTTTTTGAATTTTTCCATCCAAACATGGTGTATCAAGTAGGTAATTCATGGTATAAGAAGAAGTAATAGTAAAGAAAATGTGAGGGTGAAACCATGTCTAATTCCTCACATAACCATGAGAAAAGAGAATGGATAAAATTGACAATGTAGCAAAAAACCATGTGAAAAAAATATGAGAACCTAGCAATAATATTGTAATTTGAAGATGATGATTTAGTTCAAAACATGAGTAGTTTAAGTCACAATTAATGATTATTTGGTCAACATCGCTCTGAGGACGTCGCCTCTTAAAGAGGGGAAGAATGGTAAAGAACTTGATTAATTCGAAAGAACAACAATACAATTCACTGATAGTACACATCAAATGAAGACAAAAACGGAAGCAATGCATATATACCTTTTAAGATAGTATGCAAATACACCTAGAAGAATAGTTAACCTGAGAAGATGGAAATATAAGTATAGAGAGAGAGGGAGGGATTATAAGAGAGGAAGATTTCTAAGTTTTGATCCCCAATGGTAGTAGTATGTATATAACTTATTAAGCATCCCAAGAAGTTACCTTATGGAGGAAGAGAAAAGGATGAACTGACAATTTTCCAATGACGATATCAAATAGCAGACTTCATAACCATAACCAACTTGGAAGGATGAGATGAACTAATGAAGTTATATGAATGGGATAATGATGTAGGCCATTAGATAACAAACCTATGAGTGCTTATAAGATGGGAATAAAGTAGACCAGTCAGAAATTATGAAAATTCCACAAGAGGAAGGGGGTAAGAATCGTAGCATAAAGGCAATATTATCCTATCCAATCAAATATTAGTGATAACAACAATATGGAATTGTTAGGATTAAAGAAGTTAGTTAAGCTCATATGACTCCCTCAAGGGGTATACCTAATGGATAGAATATAAGTGACATGGGGAACAACGAAAACTAGAGCAGAGTGATGTAAAAGGAGTGGTTAGCCATAATGTGTATGGAAGGCATCTTATTGATGTTAGTAATTATGTTGAGAATGAGGTTGTCATGCATGTGAGTGATTTTTTCATTCATGTGAGTGATTTTGTAGAGGAAATTACCAAAGAGAGTTTGTAAATGTTGTGTGAGCACTCCTTTTGCAATTAGATTTCTTGGAGACCCTAGTAGAGAGATTCTTGGTCAATCTGTGTTGGAGCTGTAGAGGGGATGGAGATTGTCTGAGGGACTATGGTGCAAAGAAGAAATCTCATCCCTTGGGTTGTGCAGATTGATGGGGAAGAGAGTTGAGTGTTTGGAATTGTTGTAGGAGTTGCATCACTATGTTTTTAATGAGTTTGGAGTTGTTACAGTGGATTGTAGACACCTATAGGAGATTCTTTGTCCTTATGGACTCATATCCCTAGCTTGGGGATGACTTGATGCTGAGATAGTTGGAGCAGAAGAGTCTATGGTTGGGTGGAATGTCCTTCATCTAGAGTCTGTTGTGTAAAACATTTCTAAAAAGATAAGTATTTTGATTACTTGGTCATTACAATTTTAACGCTATAATTAAATGTTTCATTTACTTTGTATTCTATATATAAATGTTATTATGTGTGTTTAATTGCTTATGCTCATGATTAAATTGGTTGCATTCGCGAGTTTAATTATTAATGATAACTACATGAGCATGTTTTTCATGTTGTAATAAAGTCTAATGAAAATCTATGCAATGATAGTAAAGGGGTGTCTCATCCAAGGAAGTTGTATTAAGGATATTGATGAGTGGATTGAGCAACAAGAATGATGAATAAGGATGATTGGTAAGGGTCATAGTGATGACCTATATAATATAAAGTGTCAAGTGATGTAAGAGCATCATCAGAACAATTAATGAGGCATTGTGGAAGATGACTCAACGTACAACATCGTGTGCATTTAACTGGTTTGGATTCCAAGGAAGGCACAACATTAATTTTGAAACCATTGTAATTAAAAATCCCTTGAGCTCAAAAGGCTAGAACCAATGTATACGCAGGAAGGTTGTAAAAGCGTCTTTAAATGAATGTAGGACTGTACATATTTTGAGCATCGACTCATATCTGCATTTGTAAATGTACATTTACTATGATAGATTTGTGATAGGAATGCACTTAATGAGATATGAAAGCACTAGAATGATCTAGAGAAGAAGACTCGAGAAGCCAAGATTATATAAATCAATGTAATCTATGTTGTAAGGAAGTTTAAAAAAAAATGCTCTACAAAATAAAATCTTGAAAGGAGACTCTAAAATTGTTTTGTTCCTTTGAAACTAAATAGATATTGTGTGGTTGTATATCTGCATATGTGTGTGTTTCCCTGTTTTATGAATGAAATTATAATTTTGTTTTAAGTTTCAATTGTTTCTCTTCAGAAGAGACAATGTAAGGTGTGCATAGAGCCAATGCAATGTGTGCAGAGGTTGTTACTCTCTAAGGATTAGAGTTCAGAAAGGATAGTGCAAAGTCTGCACAGAGAAAATGCGTAGACAAACCTTTAAAGAGTCCAAAGCTCAGTAGGAGTTCGTGCAAAGTGTGCGTAGAAGTCAAAATTTTTTATAAGCCTGAGTGAAGAGGAGGATCAGTGCAAAGTGTGTGTAAGCGATCCTTTTGAAAGGGCCAAAGCTCATGAGAGAAAGCATCGCAAAAGTTCAAAGGTAGGAGCTTAAGGATTGGAGAAATCCTTGTCAAAATGAACGGACGGTCGAGATCCGTTTGCATTAGGCCAAATTAATCCTTGTCATAGATCGGGATAGTTCATTTAGGGTGTGAGTCATCATGGAGTTATTACGACCCCAAATCCCGAGAGTTGTTGATCGTTGCAGATCAATCCTAGTTGTCTATCGGTGTGGGCCATTCACAGTATTGAATCGTATTTGGGTTATACGACCCCGAACTCCAAGAGTCGTCGATCTAGGGGAGTCCAGATCTAACAAGGACCATTGATCCTCAAAGCCAAGGGAAGTGTCGATAGTCATCGAATTGCGGACAAAGAAAATCTAATCGTTGAAAGGTCAAAGCAAGTCGAAGGACGGGATAAGACCCGCATGTGTCAATTAAACTGTTTCATGACCGGATTTCACCGGTTACGATTCAGATTAATTAGAAGTGTGCGTTATAGGAAACACCGACAATAAAATTTGATAGCGCCTTTTCGTTAAGCGTCGGGTCATACCCACAGTCACGTGGACATATGCGCCATGGGAAAGGAATAGCGCGGACTTTTGTGCAAACAAAAGGACCTGTTGAAGGATAAAGCCAAGGGGTCTGCGGTGATCTCGAGAGAGCCATTCTGACTCTTGTGTGTGAACGATCTAGACCGGGAGATCAACATAGCCGGGTTGGACTGCGTCATCAAGTTAGGAAGATATGAACTAGAACACTCATAATTGGCCCGGAATGACAAGTGATAGAGTGGAAAAGAATTAAATGTTTAAATGATCCAAGTATAACAATTGTATACTTCTTGGTTTCTAGATCTTCAAAGACAAAGGAAATAGACCATGTGATAAATGAGTCTTAGAGACTAATGAGGAAACCCCGAGTATGAAGAGTAATAAGCTTGAATGATAATTATGAGTTATGTAAGCTAATCCTTCTAAGGGTGAACAACGATAATTACCAGGTGGTGGATAAATCACTAGAGTTTAACCATTCCTTCTTGTAAGTGGCATAAGAACCTTAGTTAATGATCAAAAGTTTATAAGGATGAGAATATAAATTTTGATATTGATGATTTAAGGCATGCTAGTAATTCTAGTAATAACTTACGTTGAATTTCACTAAATGCCACCACGTGGGAAATAATACATGCTTAGAGATTGTGGATCTAGAAGTTGGGGCTTACTTGGCAGTTAATGGTGTACTCAAATAAGGAAAATATGTGGAAACTTGAGCATACTAGTAGGGAGACGATACCTACCTAATAAATTGACAACTTTCTTGTGGAAAGAAAAGGAAATTATTATTGGAAAACAATTGGTATCTTGATGAAAACATGCACTTGTAGTACTAGTAATCCTCTGTAGTATTAGCTTGGGATGAAAAACTTAACCAAGTAGATACTTGAACTAGATGGATGTTTTAATGATAATTCTTTCACTAGTTGTGATAGTTGGTATTCCTTTTATACATAATTATGCAAGCTAGTGGCTTGATATTGTTGATGAATCATGATAAGAATGTACATGATGTTTTATTACTTTGCATGCATTTTGTGTTGAGATAGTTATTATGTTAATGATGTTATGCTATCTTAAGAACCTTGTGGTATTTACATATTATTTTATGTTATGTTAACATCTGATTCTATTTAGTTATGTTGATGAAAGGCTATGTCTTTGGTAAATATGTGTTGAGGTTATATTTCTTATAATAGTATCTCTTAATGTGACAACATGATATAATTGCATGGAATTCTTTTATGATAAGATGTTTTATGATGTCATGTGTGAGTATGTGGTGATGACAGTGATGTTGTATTCTCGTGATGACATGCAAGAGTTAGCATGTGGATTCTTCTATGAGATGTTTATTATGATTATAACTAATGCATTGATTGCATGTTGTGGGATGGAGATTGGCAGGAAAATCCACCAATGGGCTGAGAGGGTTAGTTTATTTGATGATCTTGTAGGAGCCCATACCTATGAAGGAGAATATCTACAAACTCAATCAACCAACCTATGCTAGTGGTTATTTTGTCGTGTATAACTCTCGATGGGAAATGGGACCATCCTGAGTAGTGCCTAATATTGGAGTTGTGATGTTGAAGTCTAGAGAATGGCTAGAGTGTTGCTTTTCAGTGGTGTTGTTGGATTGGACTTCAATGCATGGGGATTGTACCTAGTAGTTGTGGGGGGATTTTAGGTCAGCCTTTCAAGATGCCTATTGTACGTGAGTATTGATCTAGATGATTGGTGTACACAAGTATTGATCTAGATGACCGGTGTACGTGAGTATTGATCCAGATCACTGGTGTACATGAGTATTGATCAAGATTATTGCTTGGGAAGAATATTTTTGGTGCCTTAGAGCCTTGATAGACCGAGATGCCTTACTTACTTTGGTGCCTTAGAGCCCTGATTGACCAAGATGAGGTCTGGTGTCCTAAATCCTTGATAGACCAAGAAGAGGTTTGGTTCCCTAGAGCCCTAATATACCAAGAGGCTTTAAGCTTGGTTCTGAAAGTTGGAAAGAATTGCTAGAGTGTTGCACGTGCTTCCTAGGAGCTTTCGATATATGTTGTGGATGGTGGCCTTATACTAGTTCAACAGAGGGTGGTGTGGAAGATACAAAAGTTAACTTCCGAACGAAGTTCCATGAAGGGGGGGGAGTATGTAATGCCCCATATTAATAATAATAATAATAATAATAATAAATATTTAAATGATATAAAAACAGAAAGTAAAGAAGTAATAAATAAAAGGAATTACTTTATTAATAGAATAAATGGGAAAATAAGAAAAGATAAATTTATGGAAAGCTAAATTAAGAAAATGCTAAAAATGACATGATTAATTGTTTAATGACAAGTGTAACTTATGCATGGAACTTCTTGCATGAATGGGTAAGAATAATTATATATAATAAAGGTGGA
The DNA here is from genome assembly GCA_009831015.1 of Picea engelmannii. Lineage (NCBI taxonomy): Eukaryota > Viridiplantae > Streptophyta > Pinopsida > Pinales > Pinaceae > Picea > Picea engelmannii. The sequence goes on from ML795754.1 coordinate 184,197, forward strand.
GAAGAAATTTTGATATATTTTGTTTGTGAAACTAATGGAAAGGCTTGGAAAATGGCATAGATAGATCATTGAGGGCTCGAGGGCTCTCGTTCATGATGACTAAGAGGTTGATTGGGAGGAGAGTCACCCCCTAGTACACTATGTTGTGGAATGTTGGATCAAAGCTTGGAGTGCAACAGTTCGACATGTATAGCTTTGTAAGTAAGTTGATGTCTTCAACTCTTAGGTAAGATTCTCACCACTCGACCATTCTTGTGAATTGTTTCTACTTTCTTTGTTTAATGGTTGCAAATCGATAGGTTTATTTATGCTTTTAATTAAATTATAATTTGGGTTGTTACAGTGTGGGTTTTCAAACCCAGGGTTTGAAAGACGTTACCAACAAATACCCCATCAACGTTGGCATATTCAATATTCAGAAACTGAATAAGGTCTCACCGGAGACACTCATGAGAATCATAGTGACCGAACAATTGTGCATTGCATGAAGGAATATTGCAAACATAAAACACATAAACTAGAACTGTACATTAGATCCTACTCATTCACATCAACGTTCATATATGTAAATTACATTCTAACGTATATAACAAGCATTCATCCATGACAGAGCTCATGACAGGAAGTGCCCATTTGGATCTCATTCTTTTCATTAATCAACCACAAATAAACATTCAAATATATAATGGGTCGTAGCCTTCTAAAAGACTCATTGAAACTTGAACCAGAGACCAAAAAATCATATCTAGATCCAATTTTTCTCTCACATCGCATTACATTAGGAAGATTGTATCATTAACAATAACAATAGCCAACTCCCCAACTGGTTCTTATCCATTCCTTTTATCTGTCCATAAGCATGACAATGATAGCAACTCTACCAGCTCACTAACAACCTCAAACGCAACCAATCAATCAGTTACAAAACGATTACTAAGCATTACAACTAATCTTTGATGATTGGATATGCATGCATGATTTCTTACAAGTCCTTGCATGGTACCATATTCGATACGTGCACTGCAAAATGGTTGGCACAGGTGCAGTAGAGACTAGTTGGCCCGCGGTGAATATTGGTGTTGACGTAGTACAAAACTTGTGGCGCTAATGCACGTGAACTTGCCAAAACTATGGTGTCAACAAGGCCTTACATATATGTCATCTTCAAGTGGAACACACTTGTGGACAAGTCATTTTCCTCTAAATTATGATGCTTCTATAAGTTGAAGTTGGATATTATTCATCAACACAAAAACATAACAGGATCCAGTTAAGTTACAAAGTTGTTGGAATATCTATGAGATGGATTTATGATGGATTGGGCTTGTATTTTTCAACTTTCATGCAATACTTTCAATTGAGATGAAATTTGACTAACCGAATTGTATATCGAGTAGGGAGTAGTTCATAAAGATTCATAACACACATTGGTTTGTTGTGTAGGATATCCCTCATCAAATGGTCTTCTGGTGGTCCAAATTTGAAGAGGATTATGGATGATCAATGATGAGGGTAAGATCTTCAACGAGGATAAGAATGGTTCTATGTATTTTAGACCCATATCAAATATTGGGTTTTCACTACTAGAACAATGTTGCTTATGTTGGCATAATTTATTAAAAAAATGCAACATAATTGAATACTTAAATTACACTTATGATATTTAGATATTTGTATTGATATTTTTTCCCTCCAACATAGTGTGATTGCACTAAAGATTTATTGCAACTAGTATAATTATCATCACTTGTGTATTAATATTGCTATCATATAATTCTCCCATTTGTTTTTATAATCTAATACAAAGATCATCAGTTGGGTCTAGCTCAAATCATCTTACCAGAATAAAGATTTTCTAGAGAGTGGGATTGTAAAAATAGGAAATGGTTGTTAGGTTAACAGTTCCAAAAAAATGTATTAATTTTGTCAAAATATTTGATTGTGTGGAAGAAACATGTGGTGCAGAGAACAAGATGTCATTTGTATATTTATGTCATCCTTCGAGATCAATTAATCCAACTGGAATTTCCCCTATTATTTGTGCATCAATTTTTAATGTTTTTGTGTCTCCATGTTGTTCTATTGTCTCATATGTTCCACTGAGAAGTCCAATTTTGACAAAATATGTGTGCTTCTCATCATAAAAGCATAATAAAATTATTGGCCACTTTCAGTGTTCTTCTAGGACTCGAAAATATGACCAACTAACCCTTGTGTACCAACCTACTATTCAAGGTTTGAAAATTGATTTGCAGGATGAGAGAAACGTTGCAAGTTAGGAGTTGGACCTATGCGATGATGATTGATGTCTCATCATTTTTCTTAGTTTTGTGCCTCCCTCACGAAGGGAACATAGTAATGGTAGAATAGATGTCATTCAATTGCTTTGACTCCGTGGAAAATCAGGGATCTACGATCTCATTGATGAAAAAATCTCAAACAACAACTGAGAGCATTGGTGTTGGAATGTGTACTTCGCTTATGGGAACCTTCAATTTCTCAATAACATTTATGTACATTCGTGCTACCCCGATCGGTTATCAAAATTCAAACTTCTTGGCCCCTGTTACACGGGTAGGTTCATTTAGAACTACATATTTTGAAGATATGTGGGTGTTACCCTCACTGTGTGAATCAGTGGAAGGTCTTGTGCATGTTGGGATGGCCATGCCATTGTCTACAGTAGAGATCACTTATCAAACAATCCAGAAAGCTACTGCAGAATCTAATCTGATTCCTTCGTGGATGGAAGAAGACAACTAGTTTCCAAAGCCCATTTGGGCCCAGAATTATTCGACTTTTGTCGACTGCCTTGACACTTTCTTTCCTCTTGACAAAGTTGTTGTAGAGGCAACGATAGGGAAAAAATGACCATGGGAGGATCTGCATCATCAATCATATTTGCTTCTAGAGCTTGGTCGAGTTGAAAGCAGAGAGTTTCGATCAGATGTGAGTGGAGGTGTCGATCAATCTGTGAACCCCTTGGCAAAGAATGGTGTTTATGTTGAGGGGAACATGGCTAATATATTAGAAACTATTATGATCAACATCTCTAAAAACCATGGCGTCGTAGAGAATGTTTTTATCGGTGTGGATTGTTCTTTAGAAGAGATTTGTATGCATACCTCTTCATTTAAAGAGTTTCACGACGTTTTCACCTGGTCCTATGAGTAAATTCTAGGCATCGATCCCCGCATTATCGAACATGATATTTGTACTTACGAGAATGTCAAGTCTGTTCGACAAAAGTTACGACCAGTAAATCCTAGGAAGGTGACAACTATAAAGGTTGAAGTAGAAAAGTTGCTTAAGGAGGTTTTTATTTACCAGGTTCCTCTATGGGTCTCAAACCTCGTTCTGGTAGATAAAAAGCAAGGAACCAAACGTGTTTGTATGGATTTCCACGATCTAAACAAAGCTTGTCCAAAGGACAACTTCCCCACACATTTCATTGACCAAATTATTGATGAGTGTGCAGGAAGCAAAATATTTTCCTTTATGAATGGATTTTTCGGATATAGTCAGATTCAGATCCAGCGCAAGGATCAGCATAAGATAACATTCATATGTCCTTGGGGGAATTTCATGTACAAAAATATTCCTTTTGGCCTAAAAGAATCTGGAGCTACATTCCAGTAGGCCATGTCTTTCACTTTCCATGATTTTAAGCACATTTTCGAAGCATATGTGGATTACCTCAGTGCTCGCTCTCGTAAGAGGGTAGATAATCCATCACATCTTAGGCTTATCTTTGAAAGATGTTGTTACTATCGTATTTGATTAAATCCGAACAAGTGCATTTTCTAAGTCATTCCTGTGCATCTGTTGGGTTTTATCGTATCCAACTCCATTAAAAGTTGAGCCAATAATTTAGTTGCATCCCCCGCCTAATATTCGTCAGTTATAGAGTCTTCAAGGAAAGGCTAATTTATTTCAATGCTTCATAGCAAACTATGCAGACATCACCAAGGGATTTATGCGCTTGTTGAAAAAAGGGGTTCCCTTTGTTTGGGACAAGTTTGTGCAACGATATTTCGATGCGCTTAAGAATGCACTTATGTCTACCCCTCTCCTCAATCCTCCAAATTATAGCAGTGATTTCTTGTTGTATATCGCGGTAGCATAATCAACAGTCGGTATGGTATTGGTTCAGGACGATGATAGATCACAAGAGCATGCCATCTATTATCTTAATTGTGGTTTGATTGGGCCTAAACTAAATTATTTGCATGTCTAGAACCTAGCCTTGGCAGTTGTTCATGTTGTCCAAAGATTGTGACATTACATTTTACCATGGAAAACCATTGTATTTGCGGATGTCAATCCATTCCAATACATCCTCACATGACGTATAATTGGGGGAAAATACAATAAGTGGATTTTCATTCTACAAGAACTTGACTTGAACTTTATTTCTTTCAAGTCCAAAAAGTCCTTGGTTTTCACTAAGTTGATGTCAGAGTTTCCCTGGGAGGATGAGGAAACTGTAATTATAGACTCGTTTCTAGACAAGCATCTCTTCCTTATCGTTTCCATCGATCCTTGGTATGGATATATTATAATATATATCCAGACTCTAAAGTTTTCTTCGCATCATTCACGGGATGATCAACGTTGAATTTTCCATCAAGTGAAGAACTACCTCCTTATGGGTGTCACTTTGTATCGTCATGGGGTCGATTCAATTCTTCATCACTACTTGACCCATGAGGAAGTGAATTACATGCTTAAATATTGCCATAGTGGAGCATGTGGCCGTAATCTATCTGGGTTGGATACAACCCAAAAAGTCTTGCGCGCCAGGTACTTTTGGCCGATGGTCTTTAAGGATTGTGTTGAGGCAATCAAAAGGTGTCATACTTGCCATATTTTTTCTTAGAAAATGCATGCGCATCCTGCTCCGTTATTTCCTTTCATCGCCATTGGTCCATTTACGAAGTGGGGAATTGATTTCACCACATGCCACTCACCTTCGGCCAGGGGGAATTGTTATATCATAGTGGTCGTTGATTAATTTACAAAGCGAGTAAAGGCCATGCCTACTTTTGTGAAAGATGGTGAGACAATAGTCTTATTTCTATTCAATCAGGTTATCACCAAGTTTGAAGTTTCGAGAGAGATTGTCAATGACCATGGTAGTCACTTTCATAATCGAAAATGTCATAGTTAGCATCTAAATTGGGATTCAAGCAAGAGAATTTGTCTCCATATTATCTGCAAGCAAATGGTCAAGTAGAGGTCGTAAACAACTCTCTCAAGACAATACTACAACGCACAATCAATTAGAGTAAATTTAATTGGCATTTGATGCTTTATCCATCATTATGGGCATACTGAACCTCGGTTAAGATGGCCACGGGATTCTCACCTTTCCACCTCATTCATGGAGTGGAAGAAGTCATGCCTATTCAATGTGAAATTCCTTCGTTACAAATCATGATCGAGCTTATGCCTAACACGACGGATTTAGAAGCACGTCTCATTCATTTTGAGTAGTTGGATGAGCAGTGTCATGATACTGCTATGACGAACAAAACTCACAAAAAGCATGTCAAATATCAGTATGACAAGTTTGTCTGCCCAAGGATTTTTTTTTCAAGGGTGACCTCATTCTGGTTTACGATAAGGACAAAGATGTGTTAGGGGTAGGCAAGTTCAATACGTGGCACGGTCCTTACATTGTGAGGCATGCCCTTCAAAAAGGAGCTTACAAATTATTCAATTATGAGCGTAATGTGCTGTCGGAGCCCAAAAATGGGATATACCTCAATAGGTATTATGCCTGAGCCTCGATGCCTAGGCATTTTTCCTTTTGTAATTATTGTACATTGATAGTATTTTTAGTTTTTCTCTCTTTTTGTTCTCAGTTGCTTATAGTGTTTCCACTTGATTGGTAGATGTCTTTGGAGTCTTTGGTCCATGTTGGATTCATGGATGACGTAAGCCATCACATTTGAAACCTCACTTATGTCGTGTGGGTGATTTATTCGCCTTTGGTCTAAGTGGTTGTATGTAGAGGCACTTTTCTGGGGATAGCAACAAATAATGTGGTTGAGTATAGCGTCGTGATCGAAATCCTAAGAGACGTTATTGTGCATGGTATAACGTGTTTATAGGTTCACCTAAATTCCCAGTTGGTGGTGTCACAACTACACGATCAATAAAATGTGCGTGATCCTATGTTGCTCTCACATTTCCTGTGTGTACATCTTTTGGAACAACATTTTAATCACATTACTTATAATCATGTTTCTAGAAGTGAAAATTATGTGTCTGATGCATATGCTAACTATGTATTAGATTGACATTTGTCACACATTTATAACGAGGGAAAATGAGATATGTATATATTATTTCCATGTCCATTAAGTACAAAATATGGATTATAAGTTACAAAATATGGGGCATGTTATCCCCATTTTGTGGATAACTAAGGAGATGATGTCTCGAGGCCCTCAGGTTGTAGATATGGAGTGTCAAGAGATTACATGACCAACAGTACCCTTTTGCACAGATGGAAAACTCACTCACCACCATAGATGGTTACAGGAATACAGATGGCATCCACCATGCCAGTTGGCTTCTAGAAAACAATGGGCCTTTCTCCACGAGGTACAAGTCAATATTATGGTGATCATCATTTCAATATTTAAGAGATTTGATTATGTTGTATCTTAGATTGCTCTATATTCCATGATATGTGCTTGGACATTATACCTTTTTCCCCGCTTCACCTTGGTGGTTGACATTGTGCCTTAGTAAGTGGTCTTCTTTGCGAATGAGTTTGCTATTGGGAACTCCCTTAATGACCCATCATACCATTCCTGACCATACTTAACACTTTCCATCATTATTCCCCTCCATTTCCTTAGCTCTTGCGATTTTAGGGTGTATTGACCCAAGAAGGGGTTGTCCCTCATTCTATGGGAAGAAGGGGCTAAAGGCCCAAAGGGGTTGGTCTTGGGTAAAAGATAAAATCCTTATATAAACCTTCCAGATGCTTCGCCTAGGGATCACCTAAGAAAGTAATGAAACGCTTATCTTTGAATAAAAGGGGACCCACAATATAATAAAAAATTCTTAAAAAGTTAGTTGAAGGATAGGAGGTCTCATCACGAGCCGACTTATCATGTCCATGGATATCTAGTGGTATGAAATTGTATCACCTGGTCACCAAACCAGGGTAGTGATTCTCAGTTGCATGGCTGAGAGAAAAGGGGTCTCATCACGAGCCAACCTTCTCATTTCCATTAGGTATTTGTGGGTGACATTGCCACCACCTGGTCACCACGCCAGGGCAGTGACCTTCAATCTCTCCTTATGCTATTATTAAAGAAGATATAAAGAAACAAAGATAAAAGGTAAATGATGGGCTTGGAAAAAGTGCATTGCAAACGAAGGTACCACACACCCTCTACAAAGGCACCCATGAATGAGACACTATCACCCCTAGTATGTCATGAGCCCTATGCCCATTGAGTCTTGACCCCATCCACCTCATACACTTTACATGGCTTAGAGAGGGACCTCTTGGAATCTCTCCTTGACCTAGGGAAAGATCTACCCAATAGTACACCTCGTCAACCCTCCCATACTTAAGCTTGATAAGTCGTATAGTGTCTTTGAGATGTTAATTGTTTGATATGGTGATCTTTGATGCACATGCTTGGATGGATTATTTATTGATTGGATTAACTTATCATGATGTTATGACTTGAGATCCTTGGAGGGTGTGTTCATTTGTCTTTTCAGGACCTAGCTGGTGGACAGTTTTGGGAGAACAAGCCTAGCTTGGGATTCCATGGGGGTATAAGTCCATAGGTTGGATGCTAGGGTCCCACATACTAGATGAGAGATATCAGACTTGGAAGACCTTGAGGATGACTTGGACAACCTATCCCACCCCCTACTTGCCAAACGATTTGCCCAGGAGGGCCAAAACGTTCCATTTTTTTAGCTTAATGTCATGATTTGGGGGCTAGGGCATGGTGGTGAGGTGCCACTCTTTGAAACATGGGCGTTTGATGAGGAGAAGAGTCTTCACCATGATATGAGTGCCTAGAGGCTTGAAACCTGGCATTTGGAGGCCCATCCATGCTTCTCTAACACCAACGACTTCCTCAAAGTGGAAAAACGTCCCCTAAAGGGGTGATGTCCTCCTAAATTAGGGTTTGATTTGTGCAAAAAAGTGAAATTTTAAGTGAATTGTTTAATATTATTTTGTTAAGGGAGAAAGATTAGGGTTGTTGACCCCTAATCTTGTGTTTTACTCCTTATTTTGTGGACAAGCTATGTTAGTTAAATTTTGTATAAATAGAGATGATAAGATCTCATTTTAAACATAACTCTCCCTCTTGTAAGAGGCTTGGTCTGAAATTTTCGGCCCCCTTGGCCCTTTTATCTCTTGTGCACATGTTTATGGCTATGTTATGAATGGTTGATGGAGGAAGGCCTAGTGCTAGCTTTGGATGATGCTTTCTAGCTCTTGTGGTGGATTGTCTTATCATTTCTCTTGGTCTTGGTATGGTTTTTACTCTCTTGCTATCATTTTATTCAAGTCAAGTATTTTTACGCTAGGAGCTAGGTGGGGAGTATAAGGGCATACACTCCCACCATAGTCTTCACCATTTGATTGCTTCATCTCGTTAATAACCAGTGTTTGTTTAGAGAAGTATAAGGGCATACACCCTCTTAGCTTAAACCCTAGCTTAGAGAAAATTTCCTTGGAGAGTAAAAGGGCTTACACCCCCAAGGAGGTAGATTCTCTAAGCTCCTTGTGACTCCATTAACCCAATAGTAAAGGCACTAGTCATTGATTTGTTGCATTGGAGAAATAAAATATTGCATTGGGAAACGTGATTTTCGGTCATTTTTACTTCTTGCAAAGTGGATTGTTTTCCTTGTGCCTTGAGCACATCACAACCACTAGGGAATCCCCATCTGGGGGCTACTTATTGTTGTTGTTACAAAATTGCATCTTCAGCCTTTAGGGCTGCAGAAACCCTAACTTACTTGCTCAAATAACTATCTTATCAACCATTGGATTTTGATCAAAGTTTGCACACTTGTTCTCCTTGGTCCAACGCATTTTTTGGCCAAGTTTGAGGAGATTCAAGTGGATGATTTTCTTGATGTAATAAATTGAATGTTACAGCCATAAGGCTGATATAATTTGCTTTAGACAAGTGTTTACAACAGCCTTATCTTTTATGCTAAAAGTATTGATTTTTCATCTTGAGTTTAGCTAGCCATTTACTAGTTTTTCTCTTGCATTTTCTACTTGATCTTTAGCATTTATTGAGCAGCTTATAGTACCATTTACTTGCTGAAATATACTTTTATCTACCACTGCAAATTAGGGACAGCAAGATTAACTTGTTGATCCAACTAACATATACTATTGCAAAGTGTCTTTCCTTGTGTCTCGGTCAGGTACACCAATCCGGAGAAGTGTTATACATGTGGGGCAAAAATTACTTGACTTGCAAGGCATCTCTTTCCACCTTTCACTCCACTTAGAATTGGCCTATAGGGGCTTCATTTTCATCCATCTCCACCTCCATCTCAATCCCCCTAGGGTCACCAGGATCTCCTCCCTAAAGTTACCTAATCACCCTTGAAGTGTGGGACCTACATCGAGGTGACATTGGGTGTAGGATTCCCATGTTATAGCACTTGTTATGTGGTTGGGTCGGGCTTTTCCTAACTTTCAACTTGTGTTATAATAAGGCCTCTAGCCCTAAATTCATATCCATATACACCGATACAAAAAAATGATATACTATATATGTTGAGGGTCCCGCCCCTGCATGTGTGTCTCTGTAGCTAACTACAGATTTGGCCAGATGTTGGAACAACCATACCTAGGCCCGTAGTACACCTACCACTTGCCATTGCATATGCTCTAGAAAGTCCTTGATCTGGATCATGGGGATCTACTAAGCAAGGCACTCTGGATTTCTCTAGACAGTGTGCAAATTCCTCACCATATGTGCGACATCTATGTCCGGCTATGCTTCACCATGTGCTCTGTCCTAGTGAGGAGGGTACCCTACTAGCCTCTTCGGTCCGATATCTATACATTCACAACATTTTGTTGGCTTAAATCCATGCCAACACTATTTATTTTTACCTCTTGGAATAATTAAAATAAAAATAAAAATTAAATATTTTGAAAATTTAAAAAGTTCTTACCAATCTCACCCAGCGTTACACTAGGAGGTACAAGCATATCTGGATACCGGGAAAACGTATCCCATCATAGGGATAGTCATCAATCACAATGATCTGACGAGGCCACTGGTCATAAAATGCATCATCATGTGCATTTATAAGTCGCCCACCTCCCATGCACTATATCAAGGTGGACCATCATAATAAACATGGTTCCTTGAGTCTATGTAGTGCCATAAAGACTTGTGGGCTCATGGCAGGTACTCTCTCGAAGAAAAAACAACACAATATGTTGTTGTATCCAAAGTTCTTCATCTTTCAATTTTTGCACTCTGTGAGTTGAGTATTCAGACTCTATAGTAAAGAGGTGATCCAATCATATATAACTGGACACAGACACTCAACAGCATAAAACATTGGTGGCTTCAATGCCTGGTGCAAAGAGGAAAATCTGGTGATCCTAGTAATGGTCTTCAGGATGACCTTCAAACTTAAGTCCTCTATGTTACGAATTAGGACTTTACTCTTGAGTCGTTGTGTCCTAGGGATACAGTAGGATGCTACGTAGTCCTTTGTGGTCATACCAATACCCCCTCGAGTCCAAAGGTTAACTACATATCCTCATCTAGATAAAATTGCAATGAAGTAGATGTCATCCACCTCTTTGGTCAAGGACTGACCATCCATAATCAACACATATGCATCTAGGTTCCAGTAACTGATTAAGAGGTTTAAGAATCATTTATGCGCCCGCATATTTGGGCATTCATAAAATTTCCTCAACCCGCATTATCAGAGAGCCTTTAATGCCTCTGGATTATCTATCATATCTTGTTCAATATCTTCATGTTCTCTCTCCCTCCAGTCAATAACCATTTCAGAGCTTTGCAAAACAAAAAAATTAAGTTAAATTCTCTTTTTTTTCAAGGCTTGCGTACATATATGTGCTTGCCTATTATGATAATCGCGTATATACACGGCTGCCATTAAGAATAGACATGTATGTTGCAGGGTATACCGCCTCGTGCCAAAGCAAGGCACATATGAGCCCGCCCCTTTTGTAAATTAAAAATGTTAAAAAATCATTTGTAGAAAAGAAAAAACTCTTGAATAGAAATGAAGAGGGATGAGAGCTTATTTACCTAGTTTCGATGACAAAGGATTCCGACAATTGTAGCTCCAGTTATGGTCTTCAAAAGTTCAGAAGCTTTTCCCACTCAAATTACCTAATTTGGTAAAAACTAAAATAAAAGTGTTTTTGCGTCAATTTTTTCCTATTATAAAGAATTGTTTTACCCACTTTTCAATAGTTTTTACTATTTTTAGTTTAAAAACATTGAAATTAACCATAATTATTGTACGAGATGACGATTTGAGTTGAGATTTTGCAAGGAAGATGTTTAGAATGGAGTTTTGTATCCGTTGGTCCAATTCTTCTGACTCGTTAAGGTAATGTTCCCGTCACTGGCATATAGGGGATGATCCTTTTCACATTGCATTTTGCATTATCAGTGATCTATTATACACTTGCCTTAGGTTCAAACCCACTTATTGGTGACACAAGCCTTTCCAGTTGATTTTAAGTGTTGTCTAGGTATTATGGTGCACTGACATGGCCAGGAAGCACCATGAATAGTGCATCCAACCATGCATTGTTGTGGTGTTGTCTACCTGTGCCATAGTTGGTGAGTAGAGTTAACCTAAAGGCTCCAACTAAGGCAAGTTGATCATCCCTAATCTCTTTGATGCATTTAGGATAAATTAATGCCCCATATATGGTGTACATAAAGACACACCTTCCCATTAACAAGTTGGCACATATGGTAGTGTGTTATCCCAACATCGAGAATGGGGCATCTAGGAAAATGGAAAGCATCACAACATGCACTTTACATGTGGTTGCTTTAGTGGTGTGTTGAGCTTTTCAAGATGCATTGAGGGAGGTATGAACCATGGCACATTAAAACTAGTGCACTAAGATGCACACACATCTAATCAAATTGAATGCACCTCATATCTCTTGTCGATGTGTTCTATTTGATTAGACACACCATGCATTGTGCTTCATTCATAACATCATTGTCGATGCATGATGTGTTGCATCATCATGATGCGTTATGAAAAACTAAATGCACCACATTCGTGCGGCTTGTGCATGCACCGACAACTGTGCACAAAAATTGTATATAGGCACATCACCGACATTAAAAAAATGAAAAAAAAATGAAATCTAATTTTACACTAAAAGCAAAAAACAGTGATAGAAATGTAGAGTAAGCATAAAAAAAATTACATCTTTTCTCTCCATGGTTGACGAGGCATGGCCATGGAAACGAGAAAAAAATACATGGAGGTCTTTTTTTAATCAAATTAAGAATTTCGATCCACTACGAATGGTGAATAGGGACCAAATTAAACAATTCAAAAGTGTTAGACACCAGGGGGAAGAGGTTGTATAGTGAAAATAAGCATCAATGCTTGGAGGGGAGGAAAGCACTAAAGGATGGTAAAAGTGAAAAATTGATTGGGGTAATTACTTTTATTTTACCCTAAGTATGGTGTGCCTTGGATTTCTATGCACTAGAGCATAGTTTCATATAGTGCATAGGTGTGCTTAGATGATTAGGGCACAATAATGATTTTTTTTCCATACAAACCTCCACCTTCCACCTTTGCTAGAGCAAATAAGTGAGAAGGCATTGTTTTAATTTGAACTTGTACTTATGTGTAACTCCTTCACTTTTAAAAACCTTATTAACATAAGGGAAAGGTTGAATGACTTCCTAAATCACCCAAACAACCAATTCAAGCATATTAAATTCATGATGGAAGTTGAGCATGATAATTTGTCCCATACTTGGATGTTATAATTACCAAGAAAATAGATGGTTCAATGGTGCATTAGGTCTACCGGAAAAAATAGACATAGTTATATATCTACAAGTTGATTATTAACATCATCCTACATGGAATATATGCATCATAAATACTCTAGCAACTAGGGTCATCAAGATATTTGACAAGGAAGCCCTTGACCAAGAATTGGAACATATTTTGAAGGTACTTGAGAGAAATGGAAACAAGAAGAGACAAATGAATAAAATTTTTGCAACAAATGTAAAGTGATGTATGTAATAGGCAATCAAATAATGATAGTGGAAGGATGTTCATGTTATCATATATCCATGGAACCACTAATAAAATAACAAGGATTTGAAATACATAATATAAGGATTTCCTTTTTGCTCTTTAATACCTTGAAGAACATGCTTGAGTCAACTAAGGATAAAATTGATCCCAAGAAACAAAAAGGGTTTACTTAATTCCATGTTCGTATGGTAAGGTACGGTGAAACTGATCATTCTATGAGCATACTAGCAGATGTGCCCTACCTAAGCATTCTCACATGTCAAAACATCATATTTGCATGGAGGATGAAAAGCTCGTTGCAAGAGTATATCATTATACTAGACGACACATTAGAGAAGCTACTGGAATTGAAACACACCAGAACAATTTAATTGTGATGATGGGTGGAATTTTAATAACCCTTGGAACCCTATTATCTAACTTCTAAAAGGGAATTCTCCTCATCCTAATTCCACACACGCCATGAAATCTATTCCTATTTGTTCCTTTGGACTGCCTTTTGGATGTTAGAGTACTTAGTTGACTTTAGGTTGTCCAATGCTAACTCTTTTCTAGAAAATAAGTATTTATGAGGAGTACCATCTTACCTCTTTCTTACGAAAACTAAATCTCTTGAATATGGACTAAGATAAAATTCAAAATGTTGAGAATAAAAACACATGTACAAGGTATCCATATAAGAAATTTTGAAAACCTTGATCCATGAAAGAGTGAATGAGTTAGTGTTGTTTGTTCAAGGTTAATTCCATCTTGAATAGATTCACACCAGGGAAATGTCTTAGACATGGTTCACCTTTTTGAGGTGTGGCGAAATCCCATTGCAATATAGTGTGATCCCCCAAATGAAGTTGAAGTTTCATTTCTCCCATAATGGATTACAACTAAGAGTGGTGAGTTGTTATTCGATGAAATGAACACTTCAATGTCACTCTTATCTCATTTTCCATTGGACCATTTGTGCCACATACAAATTTCTTGTCATGTTGTTTAGATTACTTCTGTAAATAAGAAAATCATGCAAGGGAGCCAATCACTTCTAGATTACATGGGTTTTGAATTTTTAATTATTAGAAGCAATCCAAATCCAATGCTTACTCATATATTCACATTTCTCATATTGTGAAGGGTCCAATCTTTTGTATATTCGAGCAATGTGTCAATATGGACTTCTAAATGAAGTTGATTTAGATGAAGAGAGAACGAGTATTTTAATTGTTGAGATTCAACAATTAAATTTAACCTTTAATTTTGGTCACGTATTTAAAAAATTTCAAGTTTTCTTGAGGTTGCATGCATAATAGTGGTCGTGGCTTCTCTTTCATATCTTAGACAAACTTATGTGCATCCTTGAGATAGTAGATTAACAAAAACTTGAGCTTAGTTTGGATGTATTGGTGCAATTTGATACAATACTTAAGGATTAGGTTGTGTTTGGTCTCCTAAATATTTAGATGATCCATGAGATTGTGGAGGTCACTTGTGGAATCTTAAACATGTTAGATCATGATGGTGGTGAAGTTAGCGCTATCGTATATGTTAATATCCATAATGCTCCAAAAGGTGGGATTTGTTATGCATGGCTTGAAAGTCATGATATGCCTAACTTGGTTTGCACATGATCAATTATGAGATTCCTAATAGGTCTATGCAATCAATATTGCCTTAAATCAAATTAGGATTTAAGTGCATGTATCCACTCATCAAATGTCTTTACATTTGATGGTAAATCAGATCATTGAAGATGAATATCAAGAGGGGATTTTAGTCTCCTCCAGGTCCACTAATGTTTTTGAGCTTTAATTTTTTTCTATGGGTGGATTTCAATGTAATTTTTTTAGAGGCTTTGATTTGGTTGCTTGATAGGTGTTTTGATGAAATGTAATATAAGTCCTTTTGACATGAATTTCAGGATTATATTTTTGATGAATAATGGGTAGAACTATAGACATTTTCAGTGATATGTATAGATAGTAGCACAAACTTTGACAACTATGCATCATGTGAAATGCATTTTTAATTCTCCTCGAATGAAAACTATTTTTTTTTCTTGGAGAAAAAAGGTTTAAAGAGAGACTAAAATAAAGGATATGGATTACAAAAGTGATATTAATGCGTAATTATAATGACAAAAACAGCTGCACTACTGACTAGAGTATTTGCATAGTGGGTTTATATAATGATTAATATAGATATCATATGAGCATTTTGTAGTTAAAAATAAATTTTATAATAAAGTAATCCAAAATAAAGTATGATTTGTTTTCAAGGAAATTTTTGTAGGAAGATTTGAAGGATGTTTCTTCGCATTTGTGAATGGTTTCCCTAGTAAGTCCATTAGCATAAATTAGTGCACCTAATCCAAGGGACTCAAAGTAGCTCTTGTTGGCGCATAATTAACCAAATGCCCAACAACTAGTTAAACTAACCCCTTAGACTAAAAAATTGTACTCAACTTATATACAACAAAAATACTTAAAAGGTTACATATAACTTATGTAATGTTAGAATATATTTTACTTATTTACATGATTATGTTATAATGAATTAAAGAGCATAAAAAACATTACAAAGATAACACATGCAAATTAAGAAATTAGATACACGGCTCTATAATCATACATTTTATTGCCATTATAAAATGCTACAAAATGAAAAGGTATGACTATCAAATCATGAACGAACTTTAGAGATCCACGTAAAATGAATGTATGGAAGGTAAATTGTGCTAGTATATGATGATGATGATGATGATGATTAATGTCCATCGAGACCAAAATTGGTCTATCAGGCCTTATGAAAGGTAAGAGATCCTTGGATTTCTTTAAAATTGTATATATGCGCTAAAAAAACATCGAGAGAAGCATTCTAAGATCACCATAGTTTTGATGACTTCAAAGGTTAGGAAGGTCATTATTATGACAAATATTTTGAAATTGGGATCTAATTTGGGTATACATAGGACATTCTATGAGAAAATGTTTTTCATCTTCAACCCTCTTAGTGTCACAGAGATGACAAATTATTTCATCCCACGGTCTTTTGGGAATTGTCCAATGCCCAGTTTCACTACACAAATCATGAGAGTTTGCTCCTATTTTAACAATGTTGTTTTTTTCTTTGCACCAGTTAGAACAAAGAGCTACTTTTGATCTTCTAGACGAGGATTGACCACCTCCTTGTAGTATCTTAATTTTCCTTTATCCTCTAATTCTTTATCGCACCATAGATTCTCCTTAAATTTAGATGTAATACTATTTTTAATATTACTAGTATCTTGCAGAATGACTTCTTCTTGTATTCCCCAATGATTTAGCGAAGACTTGGTATCTTTATGCCATCCTTGCTTGATCTTTCAATGGTTTTAGTTGGAGTTTGAAGCAATTTTGGGGAGCCTCTTGTCATCCATGTTGTTTATCTCATTCTTGTACATTAGGTACCTAATCATAGCCATGCTCTCAATGGAGGAAAGGCTCATTGCTACGAGGAGGATATGATAGCACATATTGCCTTTAATTTTGAGATTATAAGTTATAAAATTATTTTGGATCTGCTCTATCTTTCTCTGGGATTCTCTAGAGACATTGCATCCCCAAACTTCACATCCATATAAGATAACTAGAGTGACAAGAGTCTCAAAGATGATTTTATTTATTTATTAAATCCCAAAGCCAAAAGTCCTATAATTTACAAATTTTTTTGAGTGCATAATAATCTTTTCACCCCATTTATTATTTTCTCAACACTATAGTTCCAATTGAGCTTTTGATGAATATTGATTATGATATATTTGTACGAAAGCACTTCCTCCAAGCTATTGTTGTCATATGTGAAAGTATCATAAGCAATCTTTTTGGATTTAATTATCACAACTTTCATTTTTTCAGTGGTCATAGTCATACCCATACTAGAGTAGAAGTCCTTGAGGATTCTTAGTTGCTTACCGAGGTCACAGGGACTCTTCATCGTAAGAACAATATCATCGATGTAAAGAAGAAGGATGATGACTATACCAGTGAGAGTCGGGTTGACACAACCTACATCTTCTAAACAATCTTCTATCTTGTCAACGTAGATGCCAAAAAGAGTAGGGGACAAGGGAAAACCTTGCTTGACTCCTATATTACAGTTAATTTCTTCTAACTAGCCCTTGATGTTCCTAAACTTGGAAATAACATTCTAATAAAACCTTAGTGCAACAACTATTAACTTGAAAGGAACTTTTAGCTCTTTTAACGTATTCCAAAGGTTGGTATTGGGCACCATGTCAAAAGCTTTCCTAAAATCAATGAAACAACAAAGGAGATTGGTTCTATTATTGTGACACTCCTATGCAATGATCATAAGCATAACAAGGTGGTCTAAAGTTGAGTGATAGCCTCTAAACTCGGCCTGACCTTTAACTCTTTTTCCATGGTTTTCTAGCCATATATTGATCTTCTTTTCCAAAATACTTTCGTATAGCTTGACTAATATGGGGTAATCACAATGGATCTATAATTAGAGGGATTACTTTTATCTCCACTTTTAAAAAACATGTACAATGAGACTTTAAGTCTAGGGTTTTAGAAAGCCTTGCTCAACTGCTAAATTGAAGAGTTTATATATGTGAGGGATGAGGATATTCCCTCCAATTTTTAAGATTTCAGCTTGGTAGCATTCAATGTCCTTAGCTTTCCCTTTTGCGAGTCGTTTAACCCCAAACTTTATGTCTTCTATAGAAAATACTTCATCATCTGTAGAAATGTTCAGAATGTTTTCCATGACAACAAGGGATTCACAAATATTTTTAAGGTAGGAATTCTAGTTCCTCAGGGTAATCCTATTATTTTCTTTAGTTTTACAACTTAGAATTTGTCTCGAGAATTTCTTAGGATCTAGCTTAGATAGTTGCAAAAGCTTCTCTTGCTTTCTACTTATGCAATGACTTTTTTCCCTTTTAATTAAGGATTTATATCTATTTATCTTATTAGATTTTAATGATTCATTGGAAGCATCCCTAAAGGCTTTCTAGCAGTTTTACACTCATTATCATACCAAGGGTTAGTTGTGATTTTTAATGGTTGGTAGTAAGCATTTTGTTAAAGATCATTGTTTCAATGCATGAAATTAGGTTGACAAGGGTCTATGTTGACTTAATCAAAATTGATCATTGATTCATGTGTGACTTCGTTGATGACCTAATTAACTTTGATTATCATTATGTCTTCTATTTCAATGAGCTCACTATTCATTGGTGCTCACATGGTTGTTACAATTACAAGGGCCTTAACACATATTTGTTTTAGCACAAAATTAGTGTTAGTGTGAAAGTGTTCTTATAAAACTTCTTGGTCTTTGGTGTAAGTTCTATCATGGTGCTGTTACATGGACTTAAAATTATGATGGGGTAGGGACTATTTAATGCCATGGGTATTATTACCATTTTTCTAATTGAAGAAGGCTAAACATTCTATGTTTTCAATCTTTTCCAATCCGCCATCACCAAAATCTGGTTAGATAATCTTTGCCAAAATTGCAACTTTGGATGGAAGAAATTATTGTTTTCAATGTAAAAATGGATTCAACACCCTCAAATAACCCCTACTGCAATTGTATTGTGTAACGTTAACATTTGATATATGCACTTTCATCAATTCAAAATGATTATTACGAGATTTTAAGCCAATCATGCTAATTTATTATCTGGTTATTTTAAATATTGAAAAATAACCAATTTATAACATATTTAGATTACAATTCTACTAATTTATTTACCATTAAATTAATTTTTCCTTAATATAAACATATTAGGGATTTATTATAATTTGTTTATTAAATATAATAACATAAATGAATGTTTCATCAATTACTTCAATTATAAGTTTTGATTATATTTAAATACTAAATTTATAAATCATAAATTTTGATTATATTTAAATACTAAGTTTATAAATCAATGTAATATTGAAATCTTCCCTATATACACAAAATTTATTACGACTCGGATGGATGTAATATTTAAGAATATGTATTTGTTTTCTAAAAGTCATAGTGTCAAAACAAAGAAATGTAGTAAATGAAAATAACTTATAACATTTAAAGTAAATTTGAATAAAAAATATGTATTTGTTTTCTAAAAGTCATAGTGTCAAAACAAAGAAATGTAGTAAATGAAAATAACTTATAACATTTAAAGTAAATTTGAATAAAATGAATGGGGATTTGTCTTTATTAATTTAAAATCTTTCCATGTTAAATAATTTTTTCTAAATTTAATAAATATATCAAATTAATGTTTAATAATAAATAAATATATTAAACTAATGTTTAATAAATATATTAAATTAATGTTTAATAAATATATTAAAGTAGAATATTATATTAATATAATATTTTTTTTTATCTTAAATTAATATATTAAATTAATGTTTAATAAATATATTAAAGTAGAGTATTGTTGGTATTAGCTGATAATAAATATATTAAAGTGGAATATTGTTTGTATTAGTTGATAACACTAAGTGATAATTTACAAGTTATTTTTTTAGTTTGGAAGGGCCGAATTAAAAATCTTAGTTTCAAACACATCTATGGCTAGCATAACAAATCAGTAGATCAATTATCAAAAACAGTTCTACAAAAAAAAAGAGGGCATCTTATCATAGAGTTTTTGATAGATGGTCATGAGGGCCTTCTCTCTTTCTTACTCTCTTCTAAGCGCAGCTTCCAATTTTCCCTCTTTGCTGATCGAGAGACTGCTATAGACGAAAGTTCTCACACTTTTTTCAGCAGCCTCTTCAAAGCTTACCAGCAGATAGTAAGAAAGAAAAAGGCCGATTTCATGATCTCGAGGAGAGAAGAACTAATATTCCTTGGGAAAAATAACCCCAAACTGTTCTGGAAGGAGCTCCAACCGAAAAAGGTGCAAACTGAAAACAAC
>ML795754.1:221713-294544 GCA_009831015.1 Picea engelmannii
CTAAGCACACCTATGCACTATATGAAACTATGCTCTAGTGCATAGAAATCCAAGGCACACCATACTTAGGGTAAAATAAAAGTAATTACCCCAATCAATTTTTCACTTTTACCATCCTTTAGTGCTTTCCTCCCCTCCAAGCACTGATGCTTATTTTCACTATACAACCTCTTCCCCCTGGTGTCTAACACTTTTGAATTGTTTAATTTGGTCCCTATTCACCATTCGTAGTGGATCAAAATTATTAATTTGATTAAAAAAAGACCTCCATGTATTTTTTTCTCGTTTCCATGGCCATGCCTTGTCAACCATGGAGAGAAAAGATGTAATTTTTTTTTTATGCTTACTCTACATTTCTATCACTGTTTTTTGCTTTTAGTGTAAAATTAGAATTTTTTTTTTTTTTTTTCATTTTTTTAATGTCGGTGATGTGCCTATATACAATTTTTGTGCATAGTTGTCGGTGCATGCACAAGCTGCACGAATGTGGTGCATTTAGTTTTTCATAACGCATCATGATGATGCGACACATCATGCATCGACAATGATGTTATGAATGAAGCACAATGCATGGTGTGTCTAATCAAATAGAACACATCGACAAGAGATATGAGGTGCATTCAATTTGATTAGATGTGTGTGCATCTTAGTGCACTAGTTTTAATGCGCCATGGTTCATACCTCCCTCAATGCATCTTGAAAAGCTCAACACACCACTAAAGCAACCACATGTAAAGTGCATGTTGTGATGCTTTCCATTTTCCTAGATGCCCCATTCTCGATGTTGGGATAACACACTACCATATGTGCCAACTTGTTAATGGGAAGGTGTGTCTTTACGTACACCATATACAGGGCATTAATTTATTCTAAATGCATCAAAGAGATTAGGGATGATCAACTTGCCTTAGTTGGAGCCTTTAGGTTAACTCTACTCACCAACTATGGCACAGGTAGACAACACCACAACAATGCATGGTTGGATGCACTATTCATGGTGCTTCCTAGCCATGTCAGTGCACCATAATACCTAGACAAACACTTGTCTTCATATCACGATGCACTATTGTTTCTTGGACACAACTTGATATGTCAGAGAACACACACCAACAATAGAATGATGTGTTGTACTTATGATAATGCATCACATGTGTTGTTATGTGTGTGCTTTCACTATTTGTGACACACTAGAATGATGCACTTTATGTATGTTATTATTATAGTGCACTAGTGCATACCTATGTAAGACACACCAGTGAAATTTATACTATATAAAGTGTTGAATTTGAAATTACATATTCGATGAATCATATCATTAATATTTTATGAATGCCTTGATCTTTTATTTATATATTCGATAATGAAGTTTTATGTGAATCAAGCACATGCACTATGAGTGAATTATTTGGTGTTGTAGCTTCAGGAAGCATGCGAGAAGGAGTGGGAGAGATTTCCTCACCCTATTTCACTAGCCACACATTCTCTCTTGATGGGTGTTGGCCTTCTCAAGTTTTATGAGGAAGTTACATCTCTCTAGGGGAACACTGATTTTCTAATCCAATTGATCCATCATTGGGATTATGGCCAAAAGGTTGGGCCTAATATGTGGTACAACCCCACTGAGGAGGATGTTTATTTCATTACTAGGTTATTATGTAGGGGAAGTTACTCCCCGGTTCCCCTAGATGTTGCATGGGGTTCTTGCATAACTCTAGCTATATTACATGATTCATTATGTCAATCTCGAGGCAACTACACCCAATGAATTCCAATTTGATGAGAGATAACTACATATTACCATTTTGAGCACGAGGATGCACAAGTTGTTTGCCTTATCCTTAGTGAATCATCCCGCAATTGTAATTATAGATAATGCATTAACTGCACTCTTTTGAGTTATGTGAATGTAATTGTTAAGCATACAAGATTGTACATGTGGTCCAATGTTTTTTTAAAAACTTTTGTCATGCTCTAGCATTAAATTTATACATATAGTATTGCACTTTCAATCCAACTTAATATAATCAATAACAATTAAAATTAAAATTAATATCCCTACAACTTTGTATTTTCAACAAAAATAAATCAATATTAATTATAAATGTTCACATTGATAAATTATTTTAATTACATATTGTAACTACTTATAATATCTTCAAGTGAAATCCGACTAATGTCAACATAACTATAAAAGTATTATTAATATTATAAAGTGACATTTATTTTTCAATATGATACTCAAAATAAATTAATAGTGAACAACATAATTTTTAAAAAGAAAATAAAAATATTCTAAATATTTAGAATGTGTTTCATACTTAAAGATACTCGAGAGTCGAGACTTTATTAAAATAAATTGTATTCTCTCAATGGATTTTGTTCTCTTCAATTTATTTTTTTAGTTGGGTTGATTTGTATTCTCTTAAATATTTTAATGGTTGGTTTGATTTGTATTCTCTTAAATATTTTGTATTGTTAATTCTATGGATGGTTTGAGTTTGATGGGAATGTTATCCCTATATATGCCCTTGGTTTTATTGGAGATACCCATGGAATGTGAAATAGAGTATAATTTTAAAATGCAAAATAAGATGAAAGTGACAATTACTACAATGATGAAGTAATCGTGTCCTTGTTAACAACTTTTAGGGCACTTCTTTGAAATATTTGACAAAATCCCACATGTATTATGTTTTCACACGCAACTTTTCACTAGATTATTTTTGCTTTGACAATGTTATTATTATATAATAAGATGAAAGTGACAATTACTATGATGATGAAGTAATAGTGTCCTTGTTAACAACTTTTAGGGCACTTCTTTGAAATATTTGACAAAATCCCACATGTATTATGTTTTCACACGCAACTTTTCACTAGATTATTTTTGCTTTGACAATGTTATTATTATATAAATTTTTTTTATTAGTTAGAAATAATGAATAAACATTTAATAAAAATTATAATTTTATATAATGAATAATAAAATATGAAGAATGCTTTGCAATAAGTTAGTGATTGATTACATTTATTTTTTATTAATTTTTCAATTAAAATTTGTAAAAAACTAGTTCTTGCTAAAATTCCACAACTATAAATGATTATAAATAATTAATTATCTATTATAATAACAATAAAGTTACTAAATAATTTCATCAATTTTTTTTGTTTTATTTGTCATTCACAGAATACTTAATTTATTTTATCAATACCATATTTTTAAATTGAAGTAGCGGAATTATTAATAGATAGCATAGTGAAATCATAGTAAGATATTACATCCACAACTTAAATGTTCAAATAGAATATGTGCATTTTAATATTTGTTGCCATCGCCTTAATTCTCTTCTTGACTTAGTATGACAACAATGTTGTTTAAAAAAAAACAGGTTTTGATCTAGGATTGTGTCTTAGTATGAAGCACCAATCCTATCCAATACATATGGGTAAAAAACCACCTGGTTGAATTGTCTTGAAAAAATACAAGGATCCTTATTTTCATCCCACGCTTTTATAGAAATACATATTAGCGCGCTATCCCAATCTTACCCTGCACTACTCTAGTCAAAGGTATCTCACCACTTGCAGCTAAAAATAACACATTGGAAAGACAAAAAGTCCACTTGCAAGATCTTTTGTATTTTTGCAACGTAACCTTACTTTCCCTATGTTAGGTTCTAATTGTTAGAACACTTAAAATTTTCAACTTTTATTCTTTTGATTTTGCCTCTTAGAAATAAATTTTTTATCCAAAAAAGGAAAAAACTTGGGGATTTGACTTTTAATTTCAAAATAAATCCATTGGTTGTTATATATCAATAAAGCACTTACAATATCAATTGTCGATGAGTTACTCTAAGTTGATCAAACGGTTCTAATGATCTTCGAAGTGTAGAAGTTGTCTGAGTTTTAAAATAAAATCTTTAATAGTTGCTTCAAAGCTTCGCGCTTTGCGTATTCCAACAAATCTAAACAGCAAAAACCCCGAAACTCTGAAGTCCTGAAGACAGTCACTCGTGATAATTCCTAAAGGACTTACAAACGAGTCATAGGACACATGTCTTTTAAAATATTTTCTTGGGCTGACACGTGGCACTTATTTTTAACATTTTCGTCAGATGATTCACATGATTCCAAGTGACACGTGTCACCTCTCTTTCTTGACACGTCATCAAGAATGACATCATCTCTGCCACGTCACTCCGGGAGATTGCCCTTCGGGAGTTTAATCAAAGATTGAGTTCACAAACCGCCGAAGTATCAAAGTGTCGAAGTAATGAATATTACAAAATAGTAAAAAAATGTTTCAAAGAGTCAATAAAATAATTAACAACTTTAATTAATCATGATTAAGTATTAATTAATGACTTCACGAATTAGGCCTTCGGAGGATTTATGTCATCCTTCATCCAAAACCCCCAAATACCAAACTTCTGAGTTATTTAAGGCTAACAAGATTATTTTTTAAAACGTGATTAATTAGAACATAAAAGCAATTATTTAGAGATTAGCTTCTCTGCGAATTCGGCCTTTGGGAAATTTCTACCCTGTCAAATCAAAACTTCCGAACGTTGAACCGTCGAAGTATTAATGAAATTATGATTGACTAATCTTTAATGATTTCAATAAATATTGTGAATCATCATGTAATAAATTTCATTAAGTTTTTAATAAATTCTTCATCAGTAGATCTATACGAAGATCGATAGACTTTATGAATAAAACACTTCAAAATTCAAAATCATTTTACCATTTGCAAATAACAATTTTTCATTCAATGAAGAGCTTACAGACTTCTCTTGTTACAGGTAGGCTAACTTTATTTCCTTAAGGATTATGGCGCCACGAAAAGCTGCAAGGAAGCTTGATGGATCAAGTGATGATTCCAATCCAAATGCATATGTTCTATCAGACACAACTCCGCAAGTTACAGATGCCATTAAGTCTTGGAAGCAGGTTTATGATATCTTAGAGCATGATATTATTAACTGTCCAGACAACTCTACCGAGGAAGATGACGAGTCCTTTTCATCCAAGCTTAGATTGGTAGCACAGTTAGAACTGCATAAGATTGTTGCACGACCTAGAATTATACCATACAATGATATGATAAATTGGGCTTTGGAGCATGTCGAAATTCAAACCAGAAGTGTCATTAGCAACCAACAGACCTCCGTCGGCTCTTTTCGACCAGAGAATCTGCAAGTAATGTATACGATTTCTCCCACACCCAAATATACTTACAATGCAACATTTATCCTAGATTTTGAGAGAAAATAATGCACTCAATACAATAGAAATGGCCATGATATAATCAAGTCCTGGTGGGGACATCTGAATAAATTCAGAGCCGACGCTCATGGTATGTATTCCACGACGTCCTTAGATGCTCATATATTATATATATCCATGATGCTCTGTCATCTATCTGGTAAAAAGAACCCTGCGCATTTTTCAGTTGAGTGGGTAGCCATAATGAATGAAGTAGCTGAGGGTTATACCTTCAATTGGGCTAAAATGTTATCTGATAACTTGGCCAAGGAAATTGTCGAGTATCAATCATTGAAATCAAAAGGGCAACTTGCTCCTTTTTACATGTCTGCATATATCATGGATTCCATTTGTTTCATGGCCCCATTCCCCTTGATGAACTGGAGTTGGACCCCGGCCAGTTCTGAGATAATACATTTTTACCACTCCAAATTATGGGAAGAAAATGCCAAAGATTTCTTTTACGAAATCTGTCACAGCGTAGTGGTACCTATTCATATAGCTATCTATGGCCACCCACCGCCCATGATTTCAGAAAGGATTATGGGAAACTTAGGCACACTTGTAGACTGGTTCATCGAGGAGAATTTCTCCTACACTAGAGTATTTGGTTGTTCGGTTCCTCCTCATGCCCTTCCACAATTTTTATTTGATAGGCTTGTGTGCAGAGAAGTGGCATACCAAACAGTAGCAGGAGGTATCACTAAGGATTTGAAAGAATCTCAAAAAAAGGTATGGCCAACTTTCCCCATTCAAGTTGGTATGTTCAAATTGTTATATTTTGGTCATTCCAAAGTCGAGGTTGCAGCCCTGGAAGATGTCAAATTAGTTGACATCGAATTCAAGAGACATGATCCACATACGATAATGGAGAATCATTTGGCTCAATATAACATGAAAAGATACATCAATGAGGATTCTCCTTATGATGAGATGTTCAGGGCAGTTAGATCCTATGAAGAAGTTCAAAGTAGATTGCAAACTCTACCTCCTGACCAACAGGATAGTTTCCTCGGCTTTCAAAAGCATAGACGAAACAGTTTGCCAAAGATATTGCAAGGAGAGTCAAAACCCATGCCATCTTCACAGGAAGCTAAACCCACAGTATCTGAGCCAAGTTGCTCCACTAAGCACAAAGATGAAGAAGTCCCAAAAAGTTCAGAAGGGTTATTTAAAGAAATAAAATCATCGTTGCTAGGTCTAAATGATCAACAAATATTAGCCTAGTTTGAAGCTTTCATGAATTAGGGACAAGATGTTCCTCATTCAACACCAGCAACTCCTGCTGGCACCCCTAATACAATAGGTCAAGAATATTCCACAACAATCATTTCTCCTATTCCATCATTAACCCCTTTACAAACTAGTTTTGGAGCCTAGTTCAGAGCTCATTCATGTAGGTGATCTTACTCCTATCTTTCCTTAAGAGATGCCTCCCTCAAGTTTATTTTTCAGCAAGAAACGAAAAGCTATTGTAAAAAGAGAATCTCAACAAAAGGATGGAGTAGTCACTAAAAGGCAAAGATTGGTGTATGATGGGAAAGACCAAGATGATCCTAAGTTTGCAAAGGAAGTTGCAGATTTACTAGGGGATTTTGCCACTACCAATCAATGGTCAATGGACAATTTAACCAAACAATTGCAACATAAATGTCTCTTGGTGGAGCAATTGTAGAATGCGATACACAATACAAAACATATTGTCAGAAGCGGAATGAATCAAGAGATAGATCAAATCAGGGTGAATTATCAGCATCAGATGAAGCAGTTACAAGATAAACTCGAGTTGATTTACCAAAGTTCATAGAACAACAAAGGTTTGATCACTCAGCGAGATAATTTGATAGAACAGTTGCAGGCCAAATTGGCCCTAACAGAGAACACAAAAATAGACATGACTATCTTCAAAGCACAAGCATTAGAAATCAATGAGAAGCTGGAAGTTGTCTAGCAGGAGCTATATCAGAGGGTAGACACTATTCATAAATGCTATCAGGCAATAATCTTTCTCTGAAAAGTATTTATGTCAAAGAAAAATATGCCTGTGCGGGTAGATCCAAGTTTAAGGAATTTATCATATGGAGGCATAAAGCTAGTATCCATGGTCTCGCCCCTTTCTCACATTATGAACAAGTGAAGGGCTAAATGACCTTGAAAGTTTGGGAAACAAATCTGGAAGAAATTAAGAAACTTGCCAAAGATGCAAAGGAGGCTTGTCTGGAGGCATTATCTTCTGTAGATAGAAAATTAGTTGAATTTGAAGGAAATAGTATCTCAGAGGCATTGGGGCAGATTGGAATAGAAATGAATCAAGAAAACTCCAGAAAGAATAAGGAAAACATTCAATTTTCCATCCAACAGATGAATCAGATCGATTTAATCAAAATCAATGAGTTGCTGGTGAATTCAAGTCTACAGTGTCAAATCACAGCTCGAGAAGTAAACAAGATCCATGAGAAAATGCCACTAGTACAAAGGAAGATGTTCGCCTTTGAATTGAATGAGAAGATTGAGCCTTCGAGATTCGTGGTAGCCTTGATGGACATGTGTACTCAATTCAACGAGTAGAGGAAAGCTAGTGCACCTGGGAGCAAATGAAGGAACATTTGAAATGCCAGCTCGTCAAATCATGGCTCAACAATATCTGCATTATGTTTTCCATTCATATTGTATTCTATTTTTAGATCAGATATTATGGAAAGTCCAACTACTTTTAGTTGAGACCATTTTCTATAAATAGATAGATTTTAGATCTATTCAAGGCTGATTCTAGCCTAATATATAAGAGAAAACTTTTTGAATATCAATACAAGTGCAGACAGAGATTCTGAGTTTCGTTCAATTTGAGTTATGTGTTTCCTCTGTGTTTCCATCTCTCTAAATTTCTTTCTGTAGTTCTGGAAGAGTGAATGATTACAATTTAGTAATACATCTATCGTGATCATAATATATCGAAAGTTCATTCAATAATAACTTTTCCTCTGTTATTACTGTGAGAAAAACCAAGACCCGTGACCTGTCTGAATTACTATATTCTTTATCTCCTTTCAAGGGTACGTCTTCTACTTTTCTTCTACTGCAAACAAGGCGAGACTTATCTGTAATTGATACCTAGCTTTGTTTTAACAGTTTTGCAAATTATTTCTACATCACTTGACATTATAATTGTGACTCAGATAACGAGATACAACCTCTGTACTGTCTTATCATAAATTTCATTTAAAGATTATTTCTCATAAACTGAAGGTAGAAAAATGCACTTATAAAAACATTTCATTTAAAATCTTTGATGCCTGACATTATTCTTTGAGCCTTAGAATCAATCTCAGGAACAACACTAATCATGGTGGTTCACACAATTATAAATGCCAAAATTTATATTCACTCCACAATCAAGTGTGACATGTCCATCATTGACCTCCTTGGTGCAAAAATGATCTACATGTGACCACATAGATGGAAATGAATGTACCTATATTAATGCGATCAAAGGATAATGCCACATGTCTAGGAACCCGAGCAAAACAAAATGATGTATGTTATAAATCAAACGTGCGATATAGAATGACTAGTTGATTAAGATAATTTAATACAACATTGTTGCACCTGATTCCCATGCTAAATACATCTTCTTCGCAATGCAGGTATCGGATAGATGGGCCATATTTGTTTGATCTAGTCTACTACACAATTGTCGAGACTTATCATTGACATATTTTCCTTTAGATGACTAGGATAAGGCATGCTTCTACCATTTGAAATTTTTCTTATTATTCTCCCATTTTATTCTTTTCTCTTCATACAACATGACTCATGGTCTAGTTGCCTCCATGTTGTAAAGAATAAATTTATTATTGACATAGATTTATGCATCTCCTGATATTTTTATGAAATTACAACAAATAGTATGAGATCAAATAAATATTATCAATTTTGTAAAAAGTCATTCTATATAGAATACTTATTAGATAATTGATTTGTCCTTTATCATTTGCCTTCTTCTATTAGTTTGGACTAGCTCACCCTCCATTTTGTCCTCATCCTGATGGTTGTCCAAAACCATGTTTAATTGGTCATCAATTTGCTTGATAAACTCACTAGCACAATATAACAACTCACATACAATGTACCTCTCCACCATAGACCCCTTAGGTTTTTCTCTTTAGCAACAAAACCCTTCATCTTTTTTAATGTACCTCTCCAAGAAGAACATCCAACGACATAAAACCACTCCTACTAATTCATTCCCATCAACTAGGTGAATTATAAGATGGATCTAATCATGCAAGTCTATGGAACTCATGGGTAGATACTTCTCCAACATACAAACAATCTTAGATATCTCTTTATGCCATCATGGAAAGCTAGCTATGTGAATCTCCTTTGATGTAAGCCAACTTATAAATGCAAATAAATTTTATATGGCACATCACAGGTCCTGGGGGAATTTGTGGTTCACAAAACCATGCACGAGCAAAGGATAACGAAACTACACAATAAATATGTACATGATTAACAAATAATAACAATGTAAATGTATACCACATAAAACTATAATGCAAAAAAAAAGTGGCATGTAATCCACGTACCCTTAGAAATTTCAAGTGATTATGTAATTTCAACTCAACATATGTCTATCCACTCGAAAGTGGTGTCATAGAATTGACTCATATAAAGAAGGTGCCTTCACATCCAATATAACATTATTCACTGGAAATATGTCATTTTTCTTCAAAATCCATGGGACATCACCTTCTTTACAAGACCATGTGGGACTCGCCTCTCCTTTACATTTTTCATGTGTCCTATGTTGCTTTTTAGTTATGAATACATAACATCCTTCACTGGGAATATATCATTTTTCTTCAAAATCCATGGGATATGTAACATACCGCCTTCTTTTTTGATCTTATGTTGCTTACTGATTCATTTCTACTTCCCAAACCAGTAGGACTCAAGAAGATATGTTCAAAAGGGAAGTATGGTGGCAAACCATAACATGTCAATATCCTGATGAGCATCCTATATATTAATTATTATTTTTTATCCCAAGTCATTTTCCAAACCTGGTCTATCCTGTAGAAAGTATCTTTGAAGAGCCAAAGAATGGAATTTAATGCCAAATTTTAATACAACAAATAAAGTTTGGGATCTAACTATGACTCACCGTATAGAGAAACATTACCTCTTAAACTTTTCAAAGGATTATACCCAATAGAAGAACCAACAGATCCTTTGTACAACTTTTTCTATCCATCTATTTATCATGTTTCTCCATTGTGAAACTTCAATGTTACTTTTTCTCAAGGCATTAGCTGCCAAGGTTTGAACATAGAAGTAGATAATGAACTAAGGAAATAAACTAATTGCATAAGTCTGATCTTTAGAAAGAGTACACATCCTCATTCTCTTTATTTTTCTAAGAATTATTAATATGACTGTGCCATGTTGTAGATGCACCATAGAGTAGTCAGAGAATATGTTAGAGATTGTATCATTACATGGAGTCTACATTATACAACTGGAAGAATTTTATACAATCTCATCTTGTTCCAAATATGGGACACTTAATGCCCTAAAAATAAAAAACTATCCGGAATGACTATAGTTAAAACTTCCTATGTTATCTAGCCAATGTCTCTAGAATTGTTACTCGCCATTTACTTTCCATGACTTTCGAGTACAAGATTTGTAAGTTATTCAAATGATTTTTGCCCTTGAAATATCATTCCATAGTATTAATGTAAATGGATTTCAAAGGTTTGGAATTGTCATTAATGTTGCTCCTAAATAGAGAAAGGTACAAAGCTCCCAATTTATGTAATGTTAAACTCCTGTAGTCGCTTATTTAAGAGGAACCAACCTTTAGTATACTTTATCATAATAAGTGAAGAAAACTGAAGAAAACACAACAAAGAGACACCTGGTTATAGTGAAGAAAACCCCCATCATCAATTTATGGAAAGCTTATACAGCATTGAAGAGATGCCATCGTGTACTGGGAGTATGACTACTTCACTTTTAATGTTGGTTGAAAAAGTGATTTGGCAAGATACATTTGAACAAGGTTTTTTATTGATTGAGAGGATTGTGAAGAAATCCCTCGGCCATTTATGAACGTCTATGGTCACCAAACTAAAGATATTTTGTCATCTAAGTTTGCAATTTCCGATGGGTCATCTCCTTGATCGTAAACTTGTGGCACATCTAATTCCATTGTGGAAAAATTATAAATCATTAAACAAAATTCCCTATGTCTCGATATCATTTGACCTCATCTCAAGAATATGCAATATAGTTTTCTATGCAATGTTGAGAAAATAGAGATCTAGCATATAAAGAAATCAAATTTGTTACAGACACGAAGAAAGAAGAGAAATGAAAACCATGATGAGAAGGTTGGGTGTCCTATGTTTGATAAGTTGGAGGTGAAACCTTAAAGGGGAGCGAGTAGTGAATTGTTGGAGGTAAACTGTAGGAGGTTGAATGTGAAAGAGGATCATGTTGAAGGCCAAATGTGAAACAACTACCTATAGGAATCTTTCCATATAACCATCTCCAAACATCGATAAATCATTGAAACACACAAGTATAGAAAAACCTCCAAAAATAGAAAGGAAACATTTATTTGTTTTTCCATAAACCATGTAGATTCTTGAAACAAAATATACATAAGAATTTCCAGAACATAGCTAAAAACTTATCTTTTGAATGTTGCAAAGCAAACAATTAGTGGAGCAAGCAATTTCCACCCAACCATAGGTAGTCTGCTATGGACACCACCCCCTAGTCGGGCTATGATACCGCTAGGGTGAAGAAGTAATGCATAATACTAAGGATAGTCTCTTAATTCATAGAGCAAGAAGATTGCTAAACCCATATTTGTTGTTGCATTTCTGAAGACAAAGTAGCCCTTGGCACCCATAATACCTAACCACACAACACAAGGAGGTCTTCATTCTTTGCTCAACAATCCCTCAAAAGTATCCCCCCTTCAATGTTCTTCAATGTGTGCATGAAAAGGTCCAAGCTGATGTCCCTCAACTCCAGTGGAAATTATCTTGGTTCTGGGCTTTTCCTAGAGCTCTTATGGCTTCATTTCATGGTTGTTTTATCACATGTTATGACAGTTCCCTTTTCTCAGCAAGAAATCTCATTTTTCTTGTCTTCCCCTCTTCCAAAAATTATCTCCCCTTTCCAATTCAAATTTCCCTTCTTTTTGCATAAGTGAAAGATGGCAAGAGAGTCCTAATTCAACTCTTCCTAGTTCCAAAATGTAGGGAAGACAACTTGCTATTTTTTAGGAGATGATGGCTTAGATTGAGGAATTTGTTTTGTCCACTCCTCTTAACCTCTTTTTACTTTGCAAACTCATATTTTGAAATGAGTGAAGGTTCAAGGTAACATAAGGTAGAGGTTTCTAGGCATAAATCCCCCAAGACACCCTCACCCTTCCCCTCTTGTGGTATCATAGCCCCTTTAGGCACTCTTGCTTCGCCAACTTGGTCATTTTTTTTTTTATTGCAGGAATAAAATACTTACAATATTTAAGATTCATCAGCAAAATCAAGCCACTAGCTTGCATGATTATATATACAAGGAATACCAACTATCACATCTAATGCAAGAATTATCATTAAAACATCCATCTAGTGCATATATCTATTTGGTTAAGTTTGTCATTCCAATCTAATGGTACAAAGGATCATTAGTACTAAGGGTGCATCTTCTCATGAAGATACCAATTGTTTTCCAATAATAATTTCCTTTTCTTTCCACAAGAAAGTTGTCAATTTACTAGGTAGGAGTCGTCGCCCTATTAATATGCCCAAGTTTCCATATATTTTCCTTATTTGAGTACACCATTAACTGCCAAGTAAGCCCTAACTTCTGGATCCACAATCTCTAAGCATGTATTATTTCCCACGTGGTAGCATTTGGTGAAATTAAACATAAGTTATTACTAGCCTTACTAACATGCCTTAAATAATCAATATCAAAATTTATATTCTCATCCTTGTAAACTTTTGATCATTAACCAAGGTTCTTATGTCACTTACAAGAATAAATGGTTAAACTCTAGTGATTTATCCACCACCTAGTAATTATCATTGTTCACCCTTAGAAGGATTAACTTACATAACTCGTAATTAACATTCAAGCTTATTACTTTTCATGCTAGGTGTTTTCTCATCGGTCTGTAAGTCTCATTTATAACATAGTCTATTTCCTTCGTCTTTGAAGATCTAGAAACTAAGAAGTATACAATTGTTATACTTTGATCATTTAAACATATAATTCTTTTTCAAATCTATCATTTGTCATTACTTGCCAATTACAAGTGTTCTAGTTCATATCTTCCTAACTTGACACTTTAAATTATGTAGGTCATCACTATGACCCTTACCAATCATCCTTATTCATCATTCATGTTTCTCAATCTACTCATCTATATCCTTAATAGAGCTTCCTACTTGGACAAGACACCCCTTTACTATCATTACATAAATTTTCCTTAGACTTTATTACGGCATGACAAACAAGCTCATGCAATTATCATTAATAATTAAACTCATGAATGCAACCAATTTAATCATGCACATAAGCAATTAAACACACACAACAAAATTCATATATAAAATACAAAGTAAATGCAACATTTAATCATAGCATTAAAACTTAATGACCAAGTAATTAAAACACTTATATTTTTAAAAACATTGTACACAATTGGCTGTAGACGAAGGACATTCAAACTAACCACGTAATCTTCTGCTCCAATTCTCTTAGCATCAAGTCACCCCTGAGCCAAGGCTGTGAGTCTACAAGGACGGAAAGGCTCATATGGGTGTCTACAATCCACTGTAACAACTCCAAACTCATTAAAAACACAGTGATGTGACTCCTACAACAATTCCAACCACCCAACGCTCTTCTCCATCAATCTTCATGTTATGATCCAATGCCTTAAAATGATAAGAAATCAATAAATTACGGCCCACTTCGAGGAAGAACCCTCCTTAACAATATATCCACTTCAGAACACAATATGGGTTGAGATAAGATGATCCTAATACTAGATCACCTTGGTATATATATATATATATATATATATATATATATATATATCGGAGACAAATGTTTACAATTATGATGAAAGGGTGCAATGACGGGTTCTAGCCGACCTACTAGAAATGTAATAATTCAATATCTAGGGCTTAATAAGGGGTTTTATACATAACATGGGGCTTTTGTCTAGGGTTTAACATGCCCCTCTCCTTCAAACAAGTGTTGTCCTCAACACTTGACTAACCATGGATGCTTCTGCATGAAAAACTCATCTTCCCATGTCGCCTCTTCCACTAGTAGGTTCCTCCATTTGACGAGGTACTTTGTAATTGCTCGATTTCTCAGCTGCTTAATTCTTGCTTCAAGGATTGTTTCTGGCTCTAGTGTGATTTTTCCTTCTTCATTGATCTCTAGTAAAATAGTTTGGACTAGTATCTTGTTGTCGATGACCTTCTCAAAGCAAGACACATGGAGGACTGGATGTACATGTGAAGATGGAAGCAACTCCAATTTGTAAGCCATACTTCCAATCCTTTGAAAAACCTTATAGGGGCCATAATTTTTTGGGTGCTAATTTATTGTCCTTCTTTTGTTTCTTGAGGGGCATTTGTTTGTATGGTTGTAGCCTTAGAAAGACCCAATCCCCCACTTCAAATTCCCTTTCACTATGATGTTGATTTGCTTGTTGTTTCATTCTATTTTGTGCCATAACCAATTTTTCCTTCAATAGTTTGAGGACCTCTTGTTGGTTCCCTATGTGGTCCTCCACTGATTGAACCTTTGTATTCCCTTTCAAGGGTGATGTGATGGATGGAGGATGATATCCATAAAGTGCCAGAAATGGGGACATTTTTTATGTAGTATGGAAGGATGTGTTGTACCACCATTCCGCCAAGGGAAACCACTTTACCAATTGTGTATGTTTATTGGATGCAAAGCAACAAAGATATCCTTCTAGACATTTATTCATAATCATAGTTTTCCCATCAGATTAAGGGTGGTAAGATGAGCAATGAGCCAATTGAGTACCCAAAAAAGAAAAAAAATTAGTCCAAAAATTTCCCGTGAAAATTGGGTCTCTGTCACTTACAATAATCTTAAGGACTCCATGAGTTTTTGAATTGTTTCCATGAATGTTTTTGCTACTGTGCTTGCTTTAAAAGGATGAGGAATAGAGAAAAAAATGGGCATACTTTGTTAGTTGATCCACTACTACCATGATGACAGTCTTTCCTTCAGATTTGGGTAAACCTCTAATAAAATCCATGGAAACTTCTTCCCAACATTGGCTTGGTATAGCTAATGCTTGTAGGATACCTGGAGTTTTGATTGTCTCTCCCTTATTCTGTTGGAAGACCAAACATCCAAACACAAACTTTTGAACATTATTTTAAAGATCTTACCAGAAAAAATCCTTGTTGATACTGTGGTATGTTTTCAAGAATCTTGAATGTCCCCCTATAGTAGAAGTGTGCAATTCCAGAAGGATCTTATGTTTGAGTTGGGAATTCTTGCATAAGTATAAGCGATCACGATACCATAACAAATCATTCTTCCATACAAAATTATCTACTGAAATGGGGTCTTCATGTAGTTGTTGAATTATCTTGCAAAACTTTTGATCTTGATTCCATTCTATCCTTGCTTCTTCTACCCAATCAGATTGCAGGATAGAAATAACACATAATGAACCTTCTATTTCTTCTTCTTTCTTGAAAAGGGCATCTACCAAAGCATTACGTTTTCCTTTTTTTGTAGATAATTTAAAATTCATAACCCAACATATTTGTAACCCATTTTTGTTTCTCTTATGAAGATAATCGTCGCTCCAAGAAGTACCTCAAACTTTCATGATCTTTTTTTACCTTGAAGTGTCTTCCTATTAGGTAGGGGCACCATTTCTGAACTGCATGTAGTATGTCCAACATTTCTTTTTCATAAATGGGTTTGACTAAGTTTTTTCCTTTAAGTTGGTTGATTTCAAAGGAAAGGGGCCTTCCTTCTTGTATTAAAACTGCACCAATTCCATGGCCAAGTCAGGTGTGGCCAAGAAGGGAATTGTTCACATAGCCTCCTTAAGTTTTTCAAAAGATTTGGTTGGTTCTTCGGTCCAAGAAAATGCTTCCTTATTTAATAATGTTGTTAGAGGTGTTGCTATTTGACCATAGTTCTTGACAAACTTGCGGTAATAGCCTGTCAATCCTAATAATCCCCTAAGTTTCTTCAAGATTTTGGGAATTGGCGATTCCCTCATAGATTTAATTTTGTTAGGGTCCACTTTTACACCTTCATGAGATAAAATATGACTCAAATATTTGACTTCTTGAACCCCAAAGGCACACTTGGAAGGCTTTGCATAAAGTTGTTGCTCTTCCAATAGTTGTAATACTCTGTCAACATATTGTACATGCTCTTCCCAAGATTTGTTGTAGATTAGTATGTCATCAAAAAATACCAACACAATTTTTCTAAGGAAGGGCTTGAAAACAGAATTCATCGAGCTTTGAAATGTTGAAGCTGCATTAGTTAGTCCAAATGGCATAACCAAAAACTCATAATGACCTTCATGTGTTCTAAAAGTTGTTTTAAGAATGTCTTCCTGTCTCATTCTAATTTGATGATATACCAAACGAAGATCTAACTTAGTAAATAATTTTTCTCCATGTAATTCATCTAATAATTCATCAATGACACTGATATGAAACTTATCTTTGATGGTCATTTTGTTGAGCTGTCTATAAACTAGACACATACGCTATGAACCATCTTTTTTTGTAACCAACACCACTAGTGAAGAGAAAGAACTTTGGCTACGTTGAATGATGCCAACCTCTAACATTTCCCAGATCATGCTCTCAATCTCACTCTTCTGTGCATATGAATACTTGTAAGGCCTAATGTTAGGTGGTACACTTCCTGGCTGCAAATGAATAACATGATCATGATCTCGAGCAGGTGGAAGACCCTTAGGCATTTCACCAAATACCTTGGAATGATTGTTGTTAACTATTTGGAGATCTAATGGAGCAGGGGCTATAGATGTTTGAACATCAAGTGAGCACAATTGTGCAATTACACCTTGGTGTCCCTTTTTGAGTAATTTTCCCATGCTATTAGAGCTTATCACTTTAGAGGGTTTCCCTTGGATACCTCTAAGCTCAATTTCCTTTCCGTTTGAGGAAAATCTCATGAAAATATTTTGAAAATCAAAGGCCACTAGTCCTAGTGATTGCAACCATTGGACCCCTAATACAACATCAACACCCCCAATTTAGATGGAAATCATGGGGATATCCATAAAATACTCCCCCATGTTGAGCTTAATACTATGGCATTTCCCTGAACAATTTATGGTACCTCCATTTGCAATCATTACTTGAAACTTTGGTGCAAGATATACAAAGCAATTGAGATCTTTTTCTAATTTGTAATTGATGAAATTATGGGTGCTACCCGAATCAATCAATATTGTTACCTTTTAATTTTTTATGTATCCTTATATCTTGAGGGTTTGTGGAGTAATGATGTCGACCAATGCATGACAAGATATTGTTGGAGTAGTCTCTTCTAGATCCAGGTCTTGTGATGTATCCAATTCCTGATCTTCTTCCTCTTCACAATCTATGTAGAATAATTTCTTCTCACCACATTTATGCCCCTTATGGTACTTGCTGTCACAATTGAAACATAGTCCTTTTTCTCTTCTTTCATCCATTTGTTGAGGTGTCAAACTTGTTGGTTTAGGTACACTATTTTCTTCCTTTTCACAATCTATCTAGAATAATTTATTCTCACCGCATTTATGCCCTTTACTGTACTTGATGTCACAATTGAAACATAGTCCTTTTTCTCTTCTTTCATCCATTTGTTGAGATGTCAACCTTGTTGGTTGAGGTATGGTTGTCTTATGACCCCCAAAACGATCTCTACTTCCAATGTTAGACTTGTGTGTAGGCTTATCTTTGGCATGAATATGACGAGCATTTTGCAAAGCTTCCACAATATTTATGGGTTGTTTTAAGAAAAACTCATGTTTAATGTCTTCTTTTAATCCAACCATGTAAGCTTCCAATAAGTGTTCGTCACTTATGTTATCCACCCTTGTGGCCAATACCAAGAATTCTGAATTATAATCTTCAATATCACCTAAGTGCTTGATTCTTGTCAATTGACTGAAGTAGTCATGTTCCAAAACTTTCCCATATTATGCTTCTAAGTCTCTTGTAAATAAACTCCAAGTGTAGTGATATAAAGGGGGATGCCTTTTCACCATTTATTGATACCATTTATATGGTTTTATCTCAAAGTTCAAGGTTTCTATGTGAATCCTTTTCCTATCATCCATAATATTATGTAGTTCAAAATATTGCTCTGTTTGGTTCACCCAAGTAAATACCTTGGTACCATCAAACTTCTTTAATTCAATTTTGGGAAAGTTGAATTTAGGAACCCCCACCATAATTAACTCCACTATTAGAGTCAAATCCACTTGAAACTTGCTTATTATCAGTAGGTTGTTCAACATGAATACTACCTTTATTTTCATGGGTTCTTGGCATTTTCATATCTCCTTTAGGGAGTCTCTCATCTAGAGCTTGAAGGATTATGGAACTCGTAGATTTTTTGTATTTCTTCTTTATATTCATCCATCTTACTTTTCATATCATCCATATTCTTTTCCATTTCTTGAATTTATCTTGGTGTGTTTACCCAATTATTAGATATGTCACTCAATTCATTAAGTTGTTGCTCCAATTTGGACAACATGTTATGTATGTCTTCATTTTCTTCTTGAGTCATAGATGAAACTTATAGAGGTTTAATAGGTGTTGTCACATTTTTTGGACCCATGTGGATTAATAGTAATAATACTCCTCTATTCCATATTTATCACAAATTTTGAATCACTAGAAACAGATCTTCCAAAAAAAAGTTATGCCAATTGTAAGTTGCGTACCTTTTAAAACCTTAATTTGGAGTTTGTCCTCTTGGTTGACCTTCCTTCTGGTGTATCTCTAAAATTTCGGCCCTTCTGAGTCTGGAATTTCGTTCTATAGTCCTCTGATATGTCCTCTCAGCAATGCCACAGGTCTGATCAAAATTGGATGTGCCAAATAGAAGTTATGGTAACTTCCCCACACCTTGCTGATTTTTGGCCTTTCCAAGAGAACAAACTTGTACAACATTCCTTGCACAAAATATTTGATATCTAATTCTAAAAATTGTACCCAAAATACTACAGGCCATCCTCTTTCAAATGCAACTAGTCTCACAGAATTTGGAGCCTCACTGAAGAAGATATGATGATTTTACTCGGAACACCTGTTTGAGACTAGGTAATAGGATAGGTCAGATACCCTATCTTCCACAGGGTGTATCTCCGAACTTATGATGACCCAGAAGTTGGAATTTTTACCACAACGCCCTTGTTATGTCCTCTAAATAAGCTCCAATTTTTATGGTCTGAATCATCATAGAAAAAAAAATTATAGCGAAAATTCTAAGATGACTGGCTTGGATAAGAAAAACCCCAGGATCAATGAGCTCTAATACCCAATGTTATGATCCAACACCTTAAAAATGACAAGAAATCA
The DNA here is from genome assembly GCA_009831015.1 of Picea engelmannii. Taxonomy (NCBI): domain Eukaryota; kingdom Viridiplantae; phylum Streptophyta; class Pinopsida; order Pinales; family Pinaceae; genus Picea; species Picea engelmannii. The sequence continues at coordinate 241,648 of ML795754.1, forward strand.
ATAAATTACAGTCCACTTCGAGGAGAAACCCTCTTTAACAATATATCCACTTCATAACACAACATGAGTGGAGATAAGATGATCCTAATACTATATCTCCTTGAAATATGTATAGGACACAAAGGTTTACCATTATGATGAAAGGGTGCAATGAAGGGTTCTAACTGACCTACTAGAAATGTAATAATTCAATATCTAGGGCTTAATAAGGGGTTTTATACATAACATGGGGCTTTGTATAGGGATTAACACTACATGACCCAAGGGATGAGATTTCCTTCTCTACATCGCGGTCCCTTAGAAAATCTCCATCCCCTCTAAGGCTCCAACACATACCGACCATGAATCTCTCTACTAAGGTCTCTAGGAAATCTAACTCCAATAGGAATGCTCAGACAACATTTATAATTTATCTTTGGTAATGTCCTCAACAAAATCACTCACATGCATGACAACCTCATTCTCAACATAATTACTAGCATTAGTAAGTTTCCTTCCATACACACTATGGCTAGCCACTCTTTTTATAACACTTTCCTCTAGTTTTCATAGTTCTCCATGTCACTTTAATGTTATCCATTAGCTATACCCCTCAAGGGAGTCAAATGAGATTAAATAACTGCTCTAATCGTAACAATTCCATATTGTTGTTATCACCAATCTTTGACTAGCTAGGAGAATATTGCCTTTCTACTACAGTGTTTACCTCCTTCTTGTGGAATTTTCATAATTTATAACTGGTTTACTTTGTCCCATATTATAGGAACTTATAGGTTTGTTATCTAATGACCTACATTATTATCCCATTCATCTAACTTCATTGGTTCATCTCATCCTTCCAAGTTGGTTATGGTTACAAGTCTACCATTCAATATTGTAATTATAAAATTTCCAGTTCATCCTTTACTCTTCCTCCATAAGGTAACTTCATGGGATGCTTAATAAGTTAGATATATATTGCTACCACTGGGGATCAAAACTTAGAAACCTTCCTCTCTTATAATGCTTGTATCTCTCTATACTTATATTTCCATCTTTTGAGGTTAACTATTCTTCTAGGTGTAGTTGCATATTATATATATATAAGTTTTGACTTCATTTGATGTGTACTGTCAGGGAATTGTATTGTTGTTCTTTCGATTTAACCAATTCCTTTACCATTCTTCCCCTCTTTAAGAAGCAATGTCCTCGGAACAATGTTTACCAAATAATCATTACTTATGACTTAAACTACTCATGTTTCAAACTAAATCATCTCTTCAAATTACAACATTATTGCAAGGTTGCCATTTTTTTTTTCACATGGTTTTTGCTAGATTGTCAATTTCATCCATTCTCTTTTCTCATGATCATGTGAGGAATTGGACATGATTTCACCCTAACATTTTCTTTACTATTACTTCTTTTTATACAATGAATTACCTACTTGATACACCATGTTTGAATGAGACCATAAAAAATGTAAAAAAATTCAAAGAATCAACAACACCTTTGATGATCACAAGGAAAATAGTTGCAACCCCAACCAAACAACAAACACAAAATCTGAGAAGACATTATCCACACAAAATCAAAGACCACACAATATGACTGACATACTTTTCATAAAGGATACAATACTACTAGATACAAATATTGGCAACATAGCTAAAGGTCATGAATCATAAATGTAAGTCAAGGATATGAATTCCCCAACAAATTATATAAAAAGAATCATTAACACTTTACAAACTAATAAACTTTTAATTTTCTTTTGAATTACTATCACCTTTTATTAACAAAATACCAATTATCCATTTTCTTTATGATAATTTTATATGTAATAATAAAATAAAAACCAAAATAATATACCATTGTCATAAAAATAAAACATAAAAAATAATGATTACTAATAAATTATCACCATAATATAATAATAATAATAATATAATTCTTTAGGTGGGCATGATAGTTTGTGCTCTTTAGTAATATCGATTCAGAACCAATATTGTGAGAAATTTAGATGAATATCATTGCTATGATTTTCGAAATACAAACACTAAATGGTAAACACCAATGCAACTACACAACTTGAGTGAATCTAATGGTTAAAAACATGTGCTTCCTCCTAAAAGGTCACAAGTTCAAAATCATAAGGGGATTAGGGTATGTATACCTATGTAGACTTTAGCAGTCAAGTCACTAGGTGGAGGGGGTCCCTTGTCCCATAAACAAGGGGTTCTCAAACACCAATTTGGTGTATGGCTTGGCCATGACCTTTAAATTAGATTATTGTTATTATTATTATAAAAAGTTCAATTCCTTGAATGAGAATGGCCAAGTATCATCATATCCATTATCTTTCTTTTACGCAAAACCCAGGTGGACTTCGAAGCCTTCTTCATCGTCATGAAGCAAAACAATGTAATTTGGTTTATTCACTTTCAAATTATTGCAAAAACTTCAACAACTAACTTATAATTTTTCTCTCTAAAAACAATGGCTATGCACACATAATGATTGGAATAATTGTACGCATAGTATTAATAATCTATGCGATATTCACACAAGAAAATACAGGAAAGTAACACTACATATGTTGGATACTCATCTCTTATATAAAGAGGGTGGAGATAACAAATTTATAACCATTCAAAGAAATACTTAAACACATCATCAACAACCCATGTCTTTCTAAGGGTGGTCATGACTACTCCATCCATACTCACACATACTACAACAACCTTTATAATATTGAGAGGATCTTGGCCAAATAGTGTTTCAAAGAAGAGTGTGAATAGCACTGAAGTTGAAGGGTCCATAGATCCTACGGGTTGAGTCTGTGGCTCTGATACCATATGTAATGGCCCAATTTCTAATTTAATTAAATGCATAAATAAACTTAGTAATGTGTAACCATTAAACGTAGAAAGTAGAAATACATTGATTATGATCATGTAATTCACAAGGATGAGTGAGTGGTGAGAATCTTACCCGAGAGTTGAAGACATCGGCTTACTTACAACGCTATAAATGTTGAACCGTTGCAATCCAAACTTTGATCCAGCATGCTGCAACAAAGTGTGGGGAATAACTCTCCTCCCAACCAACTTCTCAGTCATCGCGACTAAGAGCCCCCGATCTCTCAATCAACTACCTATGCCAACTTCCAAGCCTTTCCATTAGTTGCACCGACAAAAGCTATCAAACTTTGTTCTCCACCTTCATTATATAAAATTCTTTTTACCCACTCATGCAAGAAGTTACATGCAAAAGTTATACTTGTCATTAAATAATTAATCATGTAATGTTTTGTCTTTTCTTAATTTATCTTTCCATAAATTTATCTTTTCTTATTTTCCCTTTATTCTATTAATAAAGTAATTCCTTTTATTTATTTACTTTGATCTTTTACTTTATTTATTATTTATTTACTTTCTATTTTTATACCATTTAAATATTATTATAATTATTATTATTATTATATGGGGCATTACACATGCCAATAGGCCTCCATGGGAATTTTAAAAGCTACCCACCTTAGGATGGTGTGTTTCATGAAAAGAGCACGACCAAGAAAGTTGATCAAACTTATTTTCAGATGAGTATGCATTCAATAAATAAATAAATATATATATATATATATATATATATATATATATATATATATACTGCCCTGAAGGGATAACAAATGCATATGTTTTCTAATCAAATGAGCCAAAAAGCAATTGTTTATTGCAACTTCATGTTCCTTCCAATATGTAAAGCCAACCAATTTCATAATTTGTGCAATTATATATGGGTCTGGAATGTAGAGCTTGGTATAAAAGGTGTCAAAAAATCAATACACCAAAAACACTGTCATTGATTTCCCTCGAGCCCATACAACCCTGAGTGTTGTAACAAAGCTCTAATGCCAATTGTAACATACCTCCTTTTTAATTCTTATGTTGCTTACTAATTCCTTTCTACTTCCCAAACCAATAGGATTTAAGAAGATATGTTATGCCCTATCCTCATAAGGCAACAAAAGGGAATTATGGATATATATTGTTATTGGGTGAATCGGTGAATGTAGACATAGACTAATCCCCCTAGATCCACCTGGATATAGAACAAAACAAGACAGGACATGACGCTTTCCCTAGGCTCTAATCATCAAATTTACTATCGAACAAAAGACGATAGACATACCTTTAAATGTCGCTTCCTTATGTCTTTGTTGTTCCTATTTCGCTCCAGTGCTCTTGTGATACTGATCCTGCAGTGAGACACAAACCAACCAAAGTGAAAGCAGAGAGAGTATATTCAATGACAACCTATGCATATTATCAAGGAATTATGTAATAAAATAAAGATAATTCTATGGGAAAGAAACATGCCACTGTATTATATTAATAATAGGAAGAGAGATTACAACCAAATGCCTTGATGTCGTAAGGTTCCTTCCAACAGTTCCTTGCTTCCCACACACTTTTGATCCAAGAATTCTGAGACTATAGATCTAACACCTATCTTGACAAAAGAAAAGCTCAAAGCCACTCTAACCAAGCTAATAATTCCAAGCCAAATCCAACTACAAAAGCCAAGCTCCAAAACCAACTAACTTTCTCCATGAGAGATCCTCTCATTTTATAAGTTGAAGAAGATAAGGTGAGGAGGTTAGGATGATCCCACTAAATCATGAAAGCGAGTAAGATCCAAACCATTCAGAGGCCACCTCACCATAGAAGCTTCTCCTTCTAGAAGAATCGAGAAAATGCTCATTTTTCCCACGTATGAAGGCCGTCGCGACCTGGCTAGAGTGTAGCCTACGAAAATTCTGTGCCCTAGCTATAGTGCAGCCTACGAAAATCATGCATTTCCGCACCCTAGCTATGGTGCAGCCTGCGGAAATCCTCCAAAATAGGGTTTTTACAGAGGAAAACACAACTTCTTCTCTCAAGGAAAGTTCTTCTCCCTTCTTTCTTCAGGAATTCAGGCCACTGACCCCTCTAAACGAAACATATAGGTTCAGATCATTAACGTTCATAAGGGTGACGAAAATAATGTGTAACAGAGAGCCCCCCAAAGTATGAAGTGAGAACAGAGTGATAGCTGAAATACTTTGTCGAGTGTGTGTAGGGAACAAGGAATAGTCGATCGGAAACTTGCCAACAAATAAGGAAATACAGTACAATAATATATCATCACTGAGGTAGGCATTCCCATACTCAGAATACAAATGACTCAAAGCATAAATGCCACATGCGAAGATCCATGTCAAGTAAGACAGGCCATGGCCACCAAACATACACTATGGATCCATGCCAATATGACTCAAATATGAACATAGCCACCAAAAATACATTGTGGATCTATGTATTAAAGACACAAATTTGAACACAGCCATGAGACATACAATGTTGATCTATGCAAAAATACAAACTGAATATACTCCAACGCAATCTGAATCTGTGATAAAAGGTTCAGGGTCTTCATCTCCACCACTCTAAGTACGAATCTAACCATGCGAATACATGTGTTGAAGTCGAACATGGTATAAACCACTTGATTATCGACCAATGATGAGAACCATTAACAAGTGCGAGGGAAATCACCATTGATGTCAATGACTCCCAAGGTACTCTAGTACAATCCAACGAATGCGAATTAATGAGCTGAAGTCAAACACTCGACGGAATCTCCCGATCAAGGGTCAATAATGAAAACCCATTGTCGAAAGTGAGGAAACCTGCCATTGAGGCATGCATGTTCCAAGGTACCAATTGGTTTCTAAGTCTAATTCCTGGATAATGAGTTGAAGTCGACAGGAAAAGACTCGTCACAGGAAGGCCTTAATGTATCCTCCATCAATGACACGAAACAAGTAAAAATATTTGATATAGATCAGAGTAACAAGTGATTCGAGACTGAATCAAGGATGGACGACGCAATAGAAGGCTTAAGGACTGTAGAAAAGGCTGACGTAATATAAGGATTTCCGGGTTGAACTTCTCTTTGAACATATTGATGACACGACAACTGTCTTGGAAACACTGAGTCAACAACATGGATCACATACCAATTTGTAATCTTATAAAGGAGTATGATCAAGAGACAAGTGGATTTTCCAACCTAGACACAAAATAAGAGAAAGAGTGTCATGTTCAAAGGTGACTCTTCCATCGAATACAGATTTAGATACATTTCTTTCCCAATTTTTCCCCCTCCATTTCTGGCGAGTACCTCTTTATTTTTACGCAAGCTTGAGGAGGATAACATATGATTGTAATGTAAACTCATCCTTCGGATGAGTCCCTCATAGTATGTTTAACGAACCCTAAGAAGGAGTGGTTCGGTCCCATATGGGCCTTTCGATGTTTGTTTTACGAGTCCAAAGAAAGAAAACTCAGGGGTTTTTCATGTTTAGAGAGACTGAAAAACACTTAAATAGAACTCTCTCAGTTCCTTTTTCGTAAGTTAGTTTGATGAGACTGAAAAAGAGATAAACTTTCGCTCAACAAACATTTTCTTCAAATACTTTCATGAGCGTGAAAAGAACAAGGTCACTCGATAATCTTTTCATGTTTAGAGAGTCTGAAAAGAGCTTAAAGGGAACTCCAGGGGGTTCCTTTTTCGTATAACCTTTACGAGTCTGAAAAAGTGATAAAAGTATACTTGGTTACATTCTCATTGATTTACGAGCACAAGAAAGAACAAAGACTAAGCTCGACAACTTATTCTCATGTATTTACGAGCATGAGAAAGAACAAAGACTAAGCTCGGGATTGTTTTCATTTTTACGCAAGCTTTAAAACAAAACAAAATTGTGCTTAGGATAGATTTTATATTTTGCACAAGCTTAAAAACTAAAAAAAACTATGCTTGGACTTGGTTTCATTTTTACACAAGCTCGAACTAGAGGAAACTATGCTTAAGGTAGGTGGTTTCATTTTTACACAAGCTTGAACCATATAAAACTATGCTTGGACTTCCTAAGGCATGACACAAAGATGGTTGGTACTTAACCCCCAGCTTAAGAAACTAGTGGCTCTAACTTTAGCATGAAGTCCAGAGGTTGAAAGCATTGCCCCCCAAGCTTTGTTTCGTCCAACTGCAAAGGTGGATTAAATGAAGCTTCAAATACTGATGCAGGAGCATCTCTCCACGTCAGTCAGCCAGCCAGCCAGCCACGTCATCACGTGCATTCAAAGGTCGCCTAGAGAAGGGAGTCAACACTCCGTTGATTTCTCGCATCTTGAAGATTCGTGGGACAAGAGAGTGAAGGTTTGATGCTTCAACCCGCGAAGTTGCGAAAAGCGAAAAGCGTCAAGGGAGGAGTCAACCCGACGTTGACTTATCACGTCTCGGGAGATTTCAACAGGAGGGCACGAGAGTTCGACCCACGAACTCACAAAGGTGCGAGTTGCGAGAGGCACTGGTATTCAAGCCCTAGCCTACAGTTACATGTGGAGGGTGATGACAAGGAATGGAGTCAACACTCCGTTGACTTCTCACGTCTCGGGGATTCACGAGATGAGAGCACGGGAGCTCGACATTGAAACTCGCGAAGGCGCGAGTAGCGAGAGGGGCTAGAAGTTAAGCCTAGTCAGTGGTCGCATAAGGGAGGCGCTGACAAAAAGGAGCCAAAACCATTTCGTGATTTCGGGTCTCGCGGGATTGGAAAGGAGGAGTCGGGAGCTTCAACTCGCGAGATCGCGAGTTACGACAAGTGACTTTGGAATTGAGCCTTGGTCACAGTGCTATGGTCGCACAGAGAAGGGGAGCTTATGCCTAGTGATGTTCGCATAGGGAAGCCACCAAAAAGGACCCGTGGATCGATAATTCGTGATTCCAGCAGGGAATCTAAAGAGTCGATTCGGCTCTGAGGAGATAAAGAACGATCCTGTGAGCAGATCTAGGCCCGAGGGTCGATAGGTCTGCGTCAGTTGGTATCAGAGCACATATTCTATTTGTATATCGCAGACAGAAGGAGGAGAAAGGAGACAGAGTGCTGGAGACTCTATGAATGATTGCTTACAAGTGAGCATCAGGTTTGCCAGGAGAGCAGACAGGGACAACGAGATGGCTACTGAAGGCTGTAGATATGCTGGAAGGAAAAACCCAGAGCTGATGAGCAGATCTGAAATAGATGAAGAGCTCACTAATATAAGGGCGGAGATAGAAAAGCTTGCATTGCGGATGCAGCAGAATGCTAGGTCGAGATGGGTATACGAATGGCCCATGAGGAAGCCGAAGGTAAAATGGCCAGTCAAGGAACTGATGGTCATAAGACAACAAAATCTATTAAGAGGATGGTTGAGGCATGTTGAAAACCTCAACAGACCAAAGAAAAGGGTTTAGATATGTAAATAAGAGACTGGGAGAAGTCTCAGTAGTAAGGATGAATTGGGATAAACTGAAGATCTCAAGCACTGCCAGGAGGGCAGAGAAGAAATTCCTAATTGCCAAGTGGGCAAAGAGTTGAGATTACTGCAGGATCTCACAGATTGTCATGAGGACAGCCAGGGAATTTCACAGTGCCAGGTGGGCAATGGATCGAGATCGTTGCAGGATCTCATAGACTGCCAGGAGGGCAGCAAGGAAATCCCAATTTTCCAGGTGGGTAGGGATGAGCAGATGAGATTATCTGGGAGTCTCATGAACTCAGAAGTGAGTTTGGATCAACAGATGCAACTGAAAGAGGAGGAAGATCAGAGACATCTTCTGATGACTGGGGGAATTCAGATATTCCTACCATTTGGCCAAGAGGAGGCAGAAATCTTTGTTGCACATGCAACAACAGAAGAAGGACAACCAACTGAGACTGTCAAAGAAGCATTGGAGCAGACTTTGGAAGTTGCCAAAGCAGAAGAAAAAAAAGAGAATGAGAATTATGAGGAATGGCTCAACATTTTCAGCCAGGAAGCTGAAAAGAAGGAAGCTGCAACATTGAAGTTAGCAGCAGAAGAAGAAAAAGAGCAGGCAGATAGATTTCTCACTCCATGGGAGATGGAGCTGAAGATGCTGGAGGATTGGCTGAACAATCCAGAGCCAACAGGAGAACTAGCAGAAGTTGAGCTGTCAGAGAAGATGACTGAACAACAGGTCAGTCAAGAGGAGACTGCAGAGCTGAAGTCTGCAGCAGAGTGGACACTTAGTGCCACAAAAGAAGAAGATGAGGATGGCATGGGAGATCATGATGATCTACCCATTTGTAGAAAATAAATGCAACTGAGGAGACTGCAAAAGCAGAGCCAACCACTGGAGCAGCTGGACGAAGCGATTGAGGAGATCATGGAGCTGATGTTAGGGTCAGCAGAAACTGTCAGCAAGGAGAGGCTGAGCAGAAGGAAAGAAGCAGCAACAGCATAGAAGCAGCAGCAGCAGCAAAGAGATGGAGCAGATGAACAACTCCAGAAATTTGTTTGGGATCCAGGAGAATTTCCAAAGCTGAGAGTGGAAGCTCATGAGTAGGAGCTCATGAATTTTGCAGCAGAGGAGTATGATGCAGGAGCATCTTTCCACATCAGCTAGCCACGTCAGTGCATGCATTCAAAGATGAAGAGAGGCGCAACCCTTGTCTTCCATTTTGAATTTGAATGTAATTAAATGTTTAGGCTGTTGAGCCATGAGGTCGTGCCTTTGCGTAGGCATTAGAGTAGGTAGGCCTTTAATGTTTGTAAGGATGAGATCTAGATCTGATTTGCGGACTAGACAACCCATTCAATGTAATTGAATAGGGTAGGTATATTGGAGGGAAGAGCTCGAAGAGCCCCTCTTGTAAAAGATCAATTTCGATCTCATTTTGGGATAGTTTTAGGAAGGAGAGTTGTAAGAGAAGAGAAGAGAAGGAGCTGAGACTTCGATATAGTTCTTGCTCAAGAACACCTTGTAAAAACAGGCATTTGCCATTTAATACAGACAACAATTTTTCCTGCATATTTCTTGTGTTGAATGAATGTCTCTGTGTATTCAATTTATGTTGTAGATGTATGCTAGACATTTGCAGAGAGTTGTTTTGATTTCAGGCTTGAGAGGTTCTTTGTGGTTTCATGCCAGGAGGGCGTGACAGAGTACTACGGTCTCTGAATACTAGTTCCTAGATACACTTCTGAACTCTGCGGAGTCAGACAAAGACGTCCAGGAGGGCACAATAGCTGAAATCAACAAGTCAAGAGGAAGACCTTTGAGGTTGTTGAATACCTCAGGAGGCAAGGCTATGTAGGAGGAACACAATTGCATACAAAATCTCTGAGGATTTCTGTAAAGCTCTGCCAGGTGGGCATTGAGCAGGTGCAAGGAGTGCATAGAGAAAGAACTCTGCTATGAGTTCGTAAGAAGCAAGAATCATTGAGGATTCTTGATACTCTGCCAGGAGGGCATTGAGTAAGTGCCAGAGCGCACAGGAGGAACTCTTTGAGTTTAGAGATAAAGAAGAATCCAGGGAAAGATCTTCGCAGGGTTTCCGAACACCCTGAGTACTCAGCAATAAGTTATTTGAGTAGAAGGATAGCCAGGAGGGCATATGAATTCTCCATCCGAGGGAGAAAGGAAAAAGGATGAGTTTCCTTGGAGGTCGAAGCTACAGGAAAGCTCAGGACGGATAACACCTTGTGTACGCAGAGGTTCTGCAAGAAGTGCAGAAGCCGAAGAATCCTTTGGGGATTCGAGGAGAGAAGCTCAGGAGGAACGATGCCATTGTGAACGCAGACGAGACTTAAGACTAAGAGCTCGCAGAAGCAAGGTAAAGGTCGAGGCATTTAGCCATGGAGAAATCTCCCAAGTAGCGGAAGGAAGCGCATGCTCAAGAGGGAGAGTACAATTGCCATTGGATCAGACCAGAGAAGAGATCTAAGCCGTCGAATTTCCCACGTCCAGGGAGAAGTGAAGGAGTGAAAAGAGAAGGGATGGATCTGAACCGTCAGATCTTAGCCATAGAACCCGACAACCTTTAGATCTGTTAGGAGTTTGAGCGCACAGAGAAGGGACGGATCTGAACTGTCAAATCTTAGCCATAGAAATCGACAGCCTTTAGATCTGTCAGGAGTTGTGAGGGAGTTAAGCCCTCATATAGTAGAACAGAGATGAAAGTCCTGAAAGGCGTTGGCATATCGAGATTTTGGCATTCGGGATATCGAAGGTCCTGAGGACGAGCAGTCGGGACACTCCACATCGAAAGTCCCGAAACAACGAATTTGATCTGAGCCATCCATCTGCGGGAGGACGGATGTCGTGGAATCATCCGTTTCAGAGATTTCGACACCGGGATTCACAGAGGTGAGCATCTTGATTTCGCGAGTAGCGAAGTCTCGAGGAAATCTGAGCCGTCCGATTAGAAGGACACGTGTCGCGAGATCGCCCATGTCGGGGATTCAGACATCAGGGTTCAGGGAAGGAAGTCCTTTGACTTCACAAGTGGAGAAGTCGCGAAAGGATCAAGACCGTCCGTCTGAGGAGGATAGGTGGCAGAGATCTAGGTATCTCGTGAATTCGGAGGTTCGCAAGGTAAGAGACCAAGAGTTGGGCGCTCCAAGTCGCGAAGTCGCGAAATTGCGAAGAGCGAGGACAACCGTCGGATCCAGGTCACGGGAGGACCGTTGGATCTGGAACCCCATCGCCTATCGCGCGTTCGGGTGTTCGTAGGTTGGAAGGAGTCATTTTCGACTTCACGAGAAGCAAAGTGCCGAGAGTCGGGCATGAGAGGACACGTGGCAGAGCCATACGGTGGGCCCCACATGATAGATAGGAAGACACACGTCGCCTAGAGAAGGGAGTCAACACTCTGTTGATTTCTCATGTCTCGGAGATTTACGAGACAAGAGAGTGAAGGTTCGATGCTTCAACCCGCGAAGTTGCGAAAAGCGAAAAGCATAAAGGGAGGAGTCAACCCAACGTTGACTTATCACGTCTCGGGAGATCGCAACAGGAGGGCACGAGAGTTCGACCCACGAACTCATGAAGGTGCGAGTTGCGAGAGGTGCTGGTATTTAACCCCTAGCCTACGGTTACATGTGGAGGGCGCTAACAAGGAAAGGAGTCAACACTCCGTTGACTTCTCGCGTCTCAGGGATTCGCGAGATGAGAGCACGAGAGCTCGACATTGAAACTTGCAAAGGCGCGAGTAGCGAGAGGGGCTAGCAGTTAAGCCTAGCCGATGGTCGTACAAGGGAGGTGCTGACAGAAAGGAGCTAAAACCATTTCGTGATTTCGGGTCTCGCGGGATTGGAAAGGAGGAGTCGGGAGCTTCGACTCATGAACTCGCGAGACCGCGAGTTACGACAAGTGACTTTGGAATTGAGCCTTGGTCACAGTGTTGTAGTCGCACGGAGAAGGGGAGATTACGCCTAGTGTCGTTCGCACAGAGAAGTCGCCAAAAAGGACCCGTGGATCGATAATTCGTGATTCCAGCAGGGAATCTAAAGAGCCGATTCGGCTCCGAGGAGACAAAGAACGATCCTGTGAGCAGATCTAGGCATGAGGGTCGATAGGTCTGCGTCAAATACTATACATAACAAAGTACTTGACTCAATCGAAGAGGGGGAAAAAGTATTTCATTTTTCAACGAGCTTGCCACAGAGAAGAACTATGCTCATAACCTCTGTTTCATTTTTTAACGAGGTTGCCACAAAGACGCAAAAAGCTATCCTCACAGCTGGTTTCTTTTTTTAATGAGCTTGAAATCAAAAAACCGTGCTTAAAGCTGGTTTCATTTTTTAACGAGCTTGAAATCAGAAAATCATGCTGGAAGCTGGTTTCATTTTTTAATGAGCTTGAAATCAGAAAATCATGCTTGAAGCTGGTTTCATTTTTTAATGAGCTTGAAATCAGAAAATCATGCTCGAGGCTCTTCTTGATCACGACTTCCAAGAGGACAATGCTCTAGAAGGACACCATGTCAAGGGACAAAACTCGGTCATGGCTTCCAAGAGGTCTTCATTTGACAGAAGAAACACACTCTGGAAGGAACACAGATCGAGGGTTGCGATAGGAGTACAAAGATCAGGCTCTAAAATCTCGATCGAAGAGATCACCATGTCAACTACTGGATCCAAATCATCAGAAGCTGAAGTCACGGGAGACAACACCACATAATTAACATGTGGCGGGGGTGATACCGTCTGCATATAAGAACCGTGTAGGGAGGTAATCCAATCAAGACCGATGAATGAAAGTTGATCAATAGTCACCATTCTTCCATCGTGAGGGAAAGATATCACACGAAAAAGGGTGCACACAATAGCTTTCATGGCAAAGACATAATCCTGCCCAAGGAGTAAAGTGAAATCCAAGGGGTCTTGGACTACCGTGACATCAATAAAGATATTTTTTCCTCCCAAAGTTACAGGAAACCGAGGAAGGGTCCCTAAAGGTTGATTGTTTCTTCTATTAAAAGCTAACAGATTTTGCGTAACCGGGGCAAGCTAAGAACAACCCAAAGCTTGCCAAGCAAATGAGGAGAAAATACTAACGGATGCACCTTCATCTATCAATGTCCGAGGAACGTCCCGACCACAAACTTGCACTGTAATCTGGAAAGGAATGTGAGAGGGAAGACAAGGTCCAATTAGCACACCCCAATCAAAATGGATGGCCTCATTACTTGGAGGGGGTTCCACGGGAGAAGAAGGAATACCCCTCGGTACGGTAGAGTCTGTATCAACGAGAAAAACATGGGCAGTATCAGGTTTACTCTCTAGCGGGAGAGTAAGATCGAATGATGGCGAGGTTAGATCGACCACTTGGGTTTCATTCTCCAAGGGGAGAATGGGGTCGACGGGTAGAGACAGATTGACCGCTTGGATTTCACTCCCTGGTGGGAGAGTGGGATTGACTGAGGATGGGATCGAATCAACCACTTGGGTTTCACTCTTTAACGGAAGAGTGGGATCGACCGAGGATGGGATCGGATCGACCACTTGGTCAACTGGTTCGACTACAGAAGTGACCAGGTTGATTACATGATCAACCAGATTGATCGACGAAGGGGCCAGATTGATCATTCCATGAACTGCAGGCGGGTCGAGAGTAAGCTTGTGATAAGCAGCTGGAAGTTGAGGCCGAGGGACAGTCATGTCTTCCAGTAATTTCGAGGCTTCGTCCATACAAGGGCAAAGGTGAGTTATATGACGCCCTTTGCATAACATACACGGGAACTTGGCTCTACTTTTGTTCTTCCCAACTATGTCGTGACTAGTTGATGGGAGGTCATCAACATGTTGTTCAGAGGCTAGCGACATGGGTTGGCGAGGGTGTATAGACCATGATTCTATAACCTTGGATAGACCAAGGCAATCCTTAAGAAGATGGATACCCTTGCAAATCCTGCAAGGGTACTTGGTCTTACGGGTTGTTTGGGTGATCTTGACATCATCAACACTCCCAACACGATTAACAATAATCGATTTCTTTCCAACATGTCTAGCAGTGGTTGGAAGTTTGGATCCTTGTTTATTTTTCTTCTTCTTATTCTTCTATTTCTTCTTCTTCTTATCCACCGAGTTACTAGCTTTGGAGCTTTCACTCGGCGAAGAAGATGAAATGGAAGAAGACCTTGCAATTGAAGAAGGTGAAGAAGATCTTACCGGTGAAGAAGGTGAAGAATCAAAATGAGGTTGATGTTCTTGGGGGGAAGTGCTTACAAATGGAGCACTAACTGCATTCATGACTACCTGAGTGGAAAACAACCATACCGGTAATCCAATTGTGAGACGTAGAAGGCTCAAAGTAGCGATGTGAGGAGGACCAATGTTTTCGTAAGAAGGAAAAGCAAAAGGTTCCTTTGGAGTAGAGGTTCCTTCATTGGTCATTCCGGAAACTGACGCCATGAAAAACAAAAATCCAATCTAGAGTCCACTAGGGAAAACAAACAACACACGCTAAAAATATAGTAAGCAAGCAAGGAAACAAAACCTTCTCACAATGAGCTCACTAGTTGGTGATGAAATCCAATGTTGCGGGAACAAAGTAAGAAGTGGCTAAGATAGAGCGGGTGGAAAAGTTACGTTGACGACCTGCTTAATGGACTTACACCTTGGTGCAAGATCCCACACATAATCGTGGGTATACCCTCCAAGGAGCCCAAGTGAGTTTGGCCAACGTCGATTCCAGGTATCGTGAAGACTTTCCCCTCCACGGTCACCTCGTGTAAAGACCCTAAAGAGATAGGCCACTAAGGTTACCAATTACTATAGTGATGCCTGGGGAAACAATCGACAGTCTAATGCACGTGCAATGGCAGGGTATCTCGTCCGAAATCAACTTGAAAGGCTTCCACTCATCATTGTGGGTATACCTTTCAAGCGACCCCCATAATATGCGCAATCTATACACTAAGACCAACAAAACATGGTGAGTAACTCTGCCAGTCTCAATGCGACCTCATGATTGACCCTTGTGTGAGAAGGGTTTCCTAGGACAAAATGTAATAAGTGGATTTATCGCTCCCTAACTCAAGATTCTATGTTTGTTTGTAGCTTTGGAAAATTATCTTTCACACCTATTCCAAATCCCTACAACTAATCTAATGTAGGTTTGCTACCAGAAAGTATAAAAATGTCTAATCAATTTTTATAAGCGGTTTATTTTAAGACTGTTGTTACTCAAAAAGAAGATGGCGTGGACAATATGGTGTTTTGACCGACTCGAAAGTTTATGCAAAGAGATGAAGATGAAATATTTTCATTTCGATGAAAGCTATGCTACGAGAAGGAGAAAACATTTACCATTCCCATATGCACAATGTACCAAAATCTTAAAACTCATCAATATCAATATTTTCAAGAAATGAGACAAAGGTACTGTACACCAATACATGATTTATGGCCCTGCCATGCAATTTCACTACTTCAATTTAAGACCAAGAATCATGCAATTTCACTACTTCAAATGCAAGGATGTCCCCAAGATTAATGCAAATCAAGAAAATTAAAACTTTGTTTCAAAGATAACTAAAAGCAATAGCCAATCTATGTAAAACAAAGCAACCCAAACAAATTTTCTCTTTTAACATTAATTATTCAATAAAAGAAAAAGAAGTTCTTCTACCGAAAAATTCTAAAGAAAAACGATGCTTCGTAACTGAAAGACACTCAAATCAAGAGACCGAATCTTTCAAAATAAAACAAAGTAAAGATGGCTAAAAGCAGCTAAAAAACTATCAAGTAGACCATACACAAATCATAATCAAACCGAAAAATTCACCCCAAAACCAAATCCAAGGTCTGGGTAAGGAAAACCATTAAAAATAAAAAATTTCACAATTTCTGCAGGCTGGAAGACTAGCACAGTGCAAAAATCACTGATTTCCAAAAGCCAAATATGGGTAGGGCATGACGTTTCTGCACTGGTCAAAATAGGTAGAGTGCGGAAATACTAAGTCGCCGCACTGTCCCTCAAAGCAGGGTGCGGAAATCAAACAAAAATGGAAAAAATTAAAAATTGAGAAGGTTTTCCAGTGAAGTTTAACAATCAGAGAGTCAAGCTGGATCTTCCAATGACTCAGAAAACATAAACCAAGCAATCAAAGAAAGAAAACAAGGAAAACTAGGAAAACATTCCGTTCCCCAGTGGAGTCGCCAATTTTGTTATCGGGTAAATCAATGAATGCAGACATAAACTAATCCCCCTAGATCCACATGGATCTAGAACAAAACACGACAACACATGGCACTTTCCCTAGGCTCTAATCATCAAATTTACTACCGAACAAAAGACGATAGACATACCTTTAAATTTCGCTTCCTTGTGTCTTTGTTGTTCCTGTTTCACTCCAGTGCTCTTGTGATACTGATCCTACAGTGAGACACAAACCAACCAAAGTGAAAGCAGAGAGAGTATATTCAATGACAACCTATGCATATGATCAAGGAATTATGCAATAAAATAAAGATAATTCTATGGGAAAGAAACATGCCACTGTATTATATTAATAATAGGAAGATAGATTACAACTAGATGCCTTGATGTCGAAAGGTTCCTTCCAACAGTTCCTTGCTTCCCACACACTTTTGATCCAAGAATTCTAAGACTATAGATCTGACACCTATCTTGACAAAAGAAAAGCTCAAAGCCACTCTAACCAAGCTAATAATTCCAAGCCAAATCCAACTACAAAAGCCAAGCTCCAAAACCAACTAACTTTCTCCATGAGAGCTCCTCTCCTTTTATAAGTTGAAGAGGATAAGGTGAGGAGGTTAGGATGATCCCACTAAATCATGAAAGTGAGTAAGATCCAAACCATTCGAAGGCCACCTCACCATAGAAACTTCTCCTTCTAGAAGCATCGAGAAAATGCTCATTTTTCCCACGTACGAAGGCCACCGCGACCTGGCTATACTGCAGTCTGCGGAAATTCTGCGCCCTAGATATAGTGCAGCCTACGAAAATCAGGCATTTATGCCCCCTAGCTATGGTGCAGCCCGTGAAAATCCTCCAAAATAGGGTTTTTACAAAGGAAAACACAACTTCTTCTCTCAAGGAAAGTTCTTCTCCCTTCTTTCTTCAGGAATTCAGGCCACTGACCCCTCTGAAGAAAACATATAGGTTTACATCATTAACGGTCATAAGGGTGACGAAAATAATGTGTAACATATATATATCCTCTAGAAAGTATCTTTGAAGAGCCAAAGAATGGAATTTAATGCCAAATTTTAATGCAACAATTAAAGTTTGGGATTTAACAATGACTCACTATACAAAGAAACACTACCTCTTAAACTTTTCATAGGCTTCTACCCAATAGAAGAACCAACAGATCTTTTATACAACTTTTGTGATCCATCTATTTATCACTTTTCTCCAATTTGAAACTTCAATGTTACTCTTTCTCGAGGCATTAGCTGCCAAGGTTTGAACAGAGAAGCAAATAGAGAACTAAGGAAAGAAACTAATTGCATTAGTACGATCTTTGGAAAGAGTACACATCCTCATTCTCTTTATGTTTCTAACAATTATTAATTTCATCATGCCATGTTGTAGATGCATCATAGAGCAATAAAAGAATTTGTTAGAGATTCTAACATTGCATAGGGTCTACACTATATAGCTGGAAGATTTTTCTACAATCTCCTCTTGTTCCAAATAAAGGACACTTAATGTCATAGCAATAAAAAATTGTTTGGAATTACTGTAGCTAAAACTTCCTACATTTTCTAGCCAATGTCTCTAGAATGGTTACTCACCAATTTCTTTCCATGACTTTCCAGTGCAAGATTTCTAATTTATTCAAATGAATTTTTCCCTTGAAATATCATTCCATGGTATTAATGCAAATAATTTTCAAAGGTTTGACATTATCATTAATATTGCTCCTAAATAGAGAAATGCATAAAGCTCCCAATTCATGTAATGTTAAACTTCTGTAGTAGCTTATTTAAGAGGAACCAACCTTTAGTAAAATTTATCATAATAAGTGAATAAAACTAAAGAATACACAACAAAGAGACACCTAGTTATAGTGAAGAAAACTCCCATCATCAATTTATGGAAAGCTTATACAACATTGGCCCCAAAAGTGATTTGGAAAGACACATTTGAATAAGGTTTCTGACAGTTTGAGAGGATTGTGAAGACTTCCCTCGGTCATTTATGAGCGTCTATTGTCACCAATCTAAAGACATTGTGTCATTTAAGTTTGCAATTTCTGATGGGTTGTCTCCTTGACCATAAACTCGTGGCACATCTAATTTCATTATGGAAAATTATAAATCATTAAACAAAATTCCCTGTCTTGATATCATTTGATCTCATCTCTTAGAATATAAAATATAGTTTTCTATCTAGTTTTGAGAAAATAGAAACCCAATATATAAAGAAATCAAATATGTTATACACACAAATAAAGAAGAGAAATGCAAACATGATGAGAAGGTTGGGTATCCTATGTTCGATAAGTTGGAGGCAAAATTTGAAAGGGGAGTGGGTAGTGAACTATTGGAGCCAAACTGTAGGAGGTTGGATGTGAAAGAGGAGATTGTTGGAGGCAAAGTGTGAAACAACTACCTACAACCATTTTCAAACAGATATAAATCATGTAAACACACAGGCATAGTAAAACCTCCAAAAACAAAAAAACGAAGCATTTAATTGTTTTTCCAAAAACCATGCAGATTCTTGAAACAAAATATACATAAGAATTTCCTAAACATAGATGAAAACTTATCTTTTGAATGTTGCAAACCATACAATTGGTAGAGAAAGTGATTTCCACCCAACCATAGGTAGTCTGCTATGGACACCACCCCCTATTTGGGTTACAATACCACCAGGGTGAAGAAGCAATGCAAAATACTCATGATATTATCTTAATTCACAGAGAAAGAAGATTACTAAACCCATATTTCATTGCCAAGTTTTTGAAGACAGAGTATCCCTTGGCACCTACATTATCTGCCCACACAACCCAAGGAGGTCTTCCTTTTCTTCTCCACAGTCCCTCATATGTATCCTCCCATCAATGTTATTCAATGTGTGTATGAAAAGCTCTTGGTTGATGTCCCTCAACTCCAATGAAAATTGTCTTGGTTCTTGGATTTTCCTAGAGTTCTCATGGCTTCATTTCATGGTTGTTCTATCACATGCTATGGCAGGCTCCTTTTCGCAACAAGTACTGTCATTTTTCTTCTTTTCCCCTCTTATAAAAAATTATCTCCCCTTTCCCATTCGAATTTCCTATCTTGTTGCATGAGTGAAAAATTGCAAGATAGTCCTAATTCAACTCTTCCTAGTTCCAAGAATGTAGGTAAGACAACTAGCTAACTTTTAGGAAATGATGGCTTAGATTGAGGAATTCGTTTCCTCCACTTCTCTTAAACTCTTTTAAATTTGCAAATTCATACTTTTAAATGAGTGAAGGTTCAAGGTAACACAAGGTAGATGTTTCTAGGCATAAATCCCCCAAGACCCCCTCACATTTCCCTTCTTGTGGTATCATATCCCCTTTAGGTGCTCTTTCTCTGCCGGCCTTGATCTCATTTTTTTATTAATTGCATATATAAAATACTTACAAGATTCAAGAGGGTCAAACCAAGATATTACATGACATCGCCTTCTTTACAAGACCATGAGGGAATGACCTATCCTTTACTTATTCGCGTGGCATATGGTTCTTTTTAGTTATTGAAGCTGTAATATCTCTCATAATACTCAATGTGTTATTTTTTTTTACGATATGTGCCTCCATAAAAATGATGGAACTTTTTTGAATATATGCTTAGGAATGATAACAAGTGTGCAATATTAAGATGCTCCCAATATGGAAGCTCTTAAAACACATTTTTTATTTTTATCCCAATTGGCATTTTATCTATGTTGGTGTAAAAAAACCTAAGATCATCAAACATACTTTCCCCATTTGACTCAAAAAAATCTGCATTTTCCTTCTCCTTCTCTATTTCATATACCCTAAGTGAGTTTGTTGGTGTCATTGTTTTAGGTCTAGGGGTTCTCTTAGATTTCCCATTGAAAGTGAGTGTTTCTCTTTTGTAAGGGTGATCTATTCATGAGGGACTCAAATCTCCTTTACTTATATTGTGTGGCATATGTTTCTTTTTAGTTTGTTGAAGTCGTAAGATTTCTCCTAACACCCAATTTTTTATTTTTTTTAATGATATGTGCCTCCACAAAGAAGATGAAACAATTTTTAATATATGCGTAGGAATGATAATAAGTGGGCAAACTTAAGATTCTCCCATAATGGAAGCTCTTAAAACACATTTTTTAATTTCATCCCAGTTGGCATTTTCTCTATGTAGGTGTCAAAAAACCCATGATCATCACACTTAGGTTCCTCATTTGACTCAAAAAAAATTGCATTTTCCTTCTCCATCTTTATTTCATATGCCCTAAGTGAGTCTGTAGGTGTCATTGTTTTAGGTCTAGGGGTTCTCTCAGATTTCCCATTGAAAATGAGTGTTGCTATTTTGTAAGGGTGATCAAGATCTAGGAGAAAAACCATTGAAAAGTCATAAATTGCTTTCCCTACATCTTCAGACCATCAAATCCTTATAGAAGGTACACAACATTTGCATCCGTGATACCCTTTTTTTACAAGACTTGCAATGCTATTATATAAAGAACACATTAGTGTCAAATTGAAAAGTGGCACCAAAAATATGTCAATCAACATTATGGATGTAAACTAACAAATCAACATGCTTACAAGAGAAAACACCCAATGATATGTCATTTTTTGGATTGTATGTGTAGAGTAAGTCATTAATCATAACCCATGTCTAATGAGCATTACTCAGAATGACCAAATTTGTCCTGATAATCACTTGTGGTGTATGCACATAAGCTATACAACTAAAGAGACCTATTCGCCAAAATGGGCCTTGATACATCATATACTTGTACACCTTCCCATTAATGCTTCAATTCATTGTTCATTGTTAGAGGTAGACATCCATCCTCTTGACTTGTATTATACTTAGAATTATAGGAGCCAACATAAGATGCTCATTCTTCATGGACCACCATGGAGGAATATTGTTATTGATGGCTACCACTATCCAAGCAAAATAGTTGGTGTTTTAAAGGGAATACAAGTTAACTCTGTCCATGACTATGCTCAATTGCAAGATTTGTTTTTCATCCTTGAATTTCTTGGCCCATGTATCCTCTATATGCTTCATGGTTGTTAAATTGGTTGGGATACACACAACTCCAAGCTCACTTCTGTATGAAGCATACCATCCTTGCAAAGTGGCAAATTCCTTATAATTAAAGATCCCTTGAATCCTTGGTAGTATAGGAATGTGCCTCGATATATTAATGGGAGGACCTATTTTACCATGTTTTATTTATTTAGCTTGTTTTTTTTAAACTTGTGATATTGATCATGTCCACCTTTTAGACATTGGAGTTTCTACATATTATTCTATGTAAATAATATAATCATGTGGACAAGTATGATACGATACATACTGAACATCCAGCTTTTTTAGTTGTTGCTTTGCCCCTCCATAACTACTAAGGAGGATATTGTCAGTGGGAAGTACCTTATCTTTGAGTAACCTACAATTTGTAAGCAATACCAACGTATAATGTCATAAAAAACGTGATCATATCCCTTATAAATCGCATTCATTAAAATAGAATGAACTTAATGGTTAGTTACCTCAATAGTGATGGGAAACACATGCATAACATACCATACATTTGTTTCAAGTTGTACAATAATAGGGTTGTCCCTAGTTGTGTAGATCTTGACCCATTTCCAAAGAGAGGAGTGGTGGAAGTAGATCTCAAGCTTTGGAAAAAGGTATCAATGATATTAGCATCATCCTTGAGCTCGTCTTGCTCGAATGCATTTAAAAACATTCCCTCCAAGGCATGATTATCTCATAAATAATCATCCATACCAACTTATGTGTCATTGTTTTCATCCCTAAGATGTGAGGAACCAATGGTATTATAGACATTCTAAATCAATGACTAAGGACATAGTGAGAATTGAATAAGTGGTTGATCCCATGCTTGGTATGCTTCCTCTCCAAGTTCTACTCATTTATCAATCTTCTCTCCATTTGAAATCATGGTGGGGTGCATCGATAAATGATAGATGTGTCACTCATCATATGAAATCTAAATGCAGAAATACTAAACATTAAATAAATGATATTAGTAAGCATGATGCATTTAGTATGTTGACACATTCACACAAACATTTATTTAAAGCATGATCAAAATATTCAAATACAATTGCATCCAAATATTTTAGAAAACAAATTTCGAATTAAGAAAAACATTTACATCAATTTCATTAAACATCCAAAATACAATTACTTCATCTTTCTCTTTAGCCTCATGGGGATGTCTAATAGTAGTCCCCATGCAAATCACCTTTGACAAGCTGTTGGTGGTCTATGAAAGTTATAATTAATTAATAATTGATCATGAGGAGACAAACTATGTATTGCATGCATGCACAACAAATCTTGAAGCCTTGCTTTTCATAAAGAACTCTTTGTCATTTAGGGTGGCAAGTGTTGGGGGAGAGTTTCTTTGATCTCGATGGAAAAAAAGTTTTAAGACCACTTGGGGTTTTCCTCTAATAACAAGGTATAGGTACTCACGACTCTCCAAGGAATCAATGTGTTGCTCAATTAAAGCATTGTGCAAGTTTCAATATAAAGGGATTTAACCCGTGTCATTCAATCACTTATTCTTGGTCAATCTTTGAAAGAATCAAGGGTGCGAAGAATCACTTGGAGAGTGGTCTCCCTAGTTATAAAATTTAGGATTGTATTCTTCTTCCAGATCAATAAAGAGCTTAGAAAAGAAGTAGACCGCATGGAAACTAAAGGAGCAACCATTCTTGAAGGTGCATTCATTTTGAAGGATAGTATGTGGACAAGATAATTCCCTCTCCCCTGCCATAATCACGATCTTGGGACATGTGTTTTACCCCGAGGGGGTCGCATCTAATGGCATTGTAGGGCATGAGACTCTCCCCTTTCCACATGTAAATGCCCATCCATGAAAATTACAAGAGATATAAACAACTTGGGCTGAC
The DNA here is from genome assembly GCA_009831015.1 of Picea engelmannii. NCBI lineage: Eukaryota > Viridiplantae > Streptophyta > Pinopsida > Pinales > Pinaceae > Picea > Picea engelmannii. The sequence continues at coordinate 265,127 of ML795754.1, forward strand.
CTCCCTCTAATCCTTCCATCACATTGATGGTGGTCATTAATACCAAAATTTGTCCAATTGACCTTTGTGCATATAATTTGTCAAAGTGTAGCTTGTGTTTAATTCTTGTTGATTGCTTTCGGGGAAAAATACCCTACAGTGGTTGGATTACTGCAACAAATCGATGACCGTAAAGAAAGCAAATTACAAAGAGAACACACAACAAATATATTATTACATAATTAATTGAAATAACTAATTATCTTGAGGAGAAGAAGGATAAACTCATTGGTAGTCCTACGTTTACGTCGTTCCCAAATTTTAGAATCTCCTCGCTCTTTTTTGATAGTTTCCTATGCAACCTGAAAGAACCTCAAACATACAAGCCTACACAGAGAGGTAGTTATGTTAATAACTACACGTTAATCCAATTAAATTTAAAGGAATAATTAAAGCAATTAGTGTTCTACAAAGCATATATGAAATGATTGCAAATTAAACATTACAAATACAATGCTTTTCGAAGGAATGAGTTTCTATAAATATTCAACAGTTTTGGTAGTTACAAAGTATACATGTCTTGTGTAGAGATTCCTTGTCAAAGGAGACTCTGGGTCCCTCCACTCAAGCTCCTACTATAAAGATTAGTCTTCATGACTTTCGATCCACCAACAGACTAAAGGAGGATATAAGGGAAAATCTTAGTTAGATAGGAAGGTGATCAAATAGGGTGGGAAGCAAGGTTTTCCAAGAAAATAACTAGAAACAACAAGGATGTAGGGCTTATAGACATGGTGGTTGTAGCCAAATGGATGTTTGCCTTGGTGTGCAATGAATCGTTACCTTTCTCCTTGGACCAAATGCTCTATTTATGCCATCTCTAGTTGTTTAGAGATGGTTGAGTATGGGTAAAAGGAGTTAGGAAACTAACCAAACTTGTAACTCAACATTTAAATAGACAAAAATATATATTTTTAAGCATTTATTAGCATGTACATGACATTCCTTGGAGCAACACGTGTATATGCATGTTGCATAACTGCCAGGGTGCGTACAATTTCCAAAAATGTTTTTTAGAAGGTATCAAGGAGGTATGGAGAAGAGTTGTTTGCAAGTAGGATAGGGACTAGGCCAATAAGAGCATCAATGCTTTAATGGTGGCAATTGACGCTATAATAAATGCCCCCTAATGTGTGAGGTCAGAATAGAAACTAATGGTCAAAATACATTATAAGTCTTCGAAGAGTAGTAAGATAGGGTGAAGGTCACCATAATCCAATTTAAGAACAACAACCAACCACAAAAGCAAGTCAGAAAACTCAATTCCCGAGGCAAGCATACCCATGCTCAGGTGTGATTACAAGCATGGCCGCCAATCAAATACACTGTGGATCCATGAAGAATGTATGTATAAAATTAGTGATCATGGCCACAAAAGAGATAAACGTTGGATCCATGTTAAATAGATATCATAGCCACGAAAGAGATACACAGTGGATATATGTCTAAGAATCAGTGAAGGATATCTGGGGGCAAGAGCTGGATAACTGATCCTTCATGAGTACCGATGTGAGGAGTGCTACTATCCAATTGAAACTTGAGCAACAACAAAAAAGAGGTGATGCTACTACGTTCCCGAGGTCTTCAAATCAATTGTTGTGGTACGAATCTGCACTATGTGAATAGATGTGTTGAAGTTAAACACAATGAGACAACGTTTGATTACCGGTCATTGATGTATACCATTAACAAACACGACATAACCCACTGATAATGATAATAGGCATCAAGGTACCTAGTACAATATAACAAGTGTCAATAGAGGATCTGATGTTAAACACCTAATAAAATCTATTGATTAGGGGACATTGATGTATTCCTATTGTCAATAGCGAGGGAACTTGGCACTGATGATTGCAATCCCCAAGGTACTAATAATGACTCTAGGTCCTTGTCTCATAGAAGGATGTGATGAAATCGATAGGAAGAGGTCCGATGGAAGGAGGGCATTAAGGCATCCCCCATGAACCAACACGAGGAGTAGAAGAAGGCCAAATATTTGGAAGGATTCATATGAACGGTTGAAAGGACCACCACAAATTACGTCTCCCATGTGCACCATATGTAAATAGCACATGAAAGAGACCCTATAAATAAAAACCAATGATGAATACCACTGACAAAGACACGGAAATCACCAATGAGGACAAATGGAATCCAAGGTATTGCACGAATCCCAATGTGTGAATAATGTTCTTACCGTCGAACACAAGGGAAACCACTCAGTCAATGACCAATGATGGAATGCCATCTGTTGAGCACAAGGTCGCCCGTCAATAATATAAATAGGGCTAGGGTGAGACTCTAGGTCAAACTCTTAGAGAAATTTTTCATATTCGATAAGAACTTAACCCATCGATAGAAAGTGAATTGAGACCCTTCATACCAGCACGAGTATAGGACAAAGACACTTTTAATTTTGAGATGTACTTCACATACGGGAAAGCCTACTTGCAAAGTCAAGATTTCTTCGGAATGGCCGACACATGCTACAATTTCCTATAAACAAGAACACGACACAGTATGTGACTTAGGAAGAATGGAATGAAAATGAACATTGATGTAATTATGTGATGCAGGAGGCAACAAAAAACTCTCCATAGTGACTGGAAGAATAACTAGTTGGAGGAGTAAAAATCAGTGTAACTGGTTCAATTTCCTAAAGTCATACTAACCCAACTTGTTGAGTCTACACTCAATATTTTTTTCTTTGTTCAGAGGCAACTTGACTGCTACCAATAATGGTAAAGAAGAGTCATTCCCACACTCTTTTTTTTATTATTTGATTCTTTTGTCTTTTTCATATTGGAAATCTTGAAAAAGAATAAAAGAATTCTAAAATACATGGAGGAAACGAGTGTGTCAAGCAAGAAAACTAGTTCCAAGCGCAAGGAACACACCTATGCTCAATGCAAGGAAGAATGTGCATGATATGGACACTCGGGGGAATGTTTCTTCCTAGGGTACAAGTGTCAAATTGCAAAGAAAAAACTTGCAAGTCTAGGAACTAATGAAAATTCATAAGCAAATGGTTGAGCAACAATAAGCTGAAACCGACATTAGGGTCAAGAGCACAAGCAAAAGAATGCAATGCAATATTGCAATTTAGCACATAAGTATGGGAGCCCCGTGTTTAAATAGTCAGAATAAAATTAAGAAGAATATGAGGTTTCAATGCAATGTCATGGCGGGACTAACAAGACTCCTGAGCCTAAGAAAAAATTCAGCATGGGCACCAAAACTCAAAGCAGGTTCTAACTAGGATGCACATGACGGTAAGCTCTACCACTAGTTGAACAACACTTAAAATCAACTGGAAAGGCTTGTGCCACCAGTAAGTGGGTTTGAACCTAAGGCAAGTGTATAATAGATCATTGATAATGCACAATGCAAGGTGAAAAAGATCATCCCCTATATGCCAGTGACGGGAACATTACCTTAACGAGTCAGAAGAATTGGATTAGCGGATAAAAAAACTCCATTCTAAACATTTTCCCTGCAAAATCTCAAATCAAATCATCATCTCGTACAATAATTATGGTTAACTTCAATGTTTTTAAACTAAAAATAGCAAAAACTATTGAAAAGTGGGTAAAACAATTCTTTATAATAGGAAAAAATTGACTCAAAAACACTTTTATTTCAGTTTTTACCAAATTAGGTAATTTGAGTGGGAAAAGCTTCTGAACTTTTGAAGACCATAACTGGAGCTACAATTGTCGGAATCTGTTGTCATCGAAACTAGGTAAATAAGCTCTCATCCCTCTTCATTTCTATCCAAGAGTTTTTTCTTTTCTACAAATTATTTTTTAGCATTTTCAATTTACAAAAGGGGCGGGCTCATACGTGCCTTGCCTTGCTTTGGCACGAGGCGTGTATACCCTGCAACATACAGGCCTATTCTTAATGACAGTCATGTGCATATGCAATTATCATAATAGGCAAGCACATATATGTATGCAAGCCTTGAAAAAAATAAAATTTAACTTAATTTTTTTGTTTTGCAAAGCTCCGAAATGGTTATTGAGTGGAGGAAGAGAGAACATTAAGATATTGAACAAGATATGATAGATAATCCAGAGGCATTAGAGGCTCTCTGATAATGTGGGTTGAGGAAATTTTATGATTGCCCAAATATGCAGACGCATAAAATATTCTTAAACCTCTTAATCAGTTACTGGAACCCAGATGCATATGTGTTTATTATGGATGGTCAGTCCTTGACCAAAGAGGTGGATGACATCTACTTCATCGCAATTTGATCTAGATGAGGATATGTAGTAAACCTATGGACTCGAGGGGGTATTGGTATGAGCATAAAGGACTACGTAGCATCCTACTGTATCCCTGGGACACAACGACTCAAGAGTCAAGTCCTAATTCGTAACATAGAGGACTTGAGTTTGAAGTTTATCCTGAAGACCATTACTAGGATCACCAGATTTTCCTCTTTGCACCAGGAATTGAAGCCACAAATGTTTTATGCTGTTGAGTGTCTGCATCCAGTTATATATGATTGGAGCACCTCTTTACTGTAGAGTCTGAAGACTCAACTCACAGAGTGCAAAAATTGAAAGATGAAGGGTAAAATCATGAAGATGGGTAACACTTTTGCTTGTTTTATGACAATTTTTTTAAATTTTTTTAACAGGTTCTTCAATTTCTGGTAAACAAAAGTATTTTTTTTATTTAGAATTTTACTTTACTGTAAAAACAAAACTTGTGAAGAATTTTGTTACCTTTCTACTGACTATTTTTCAATTTTTTTTTAATTGAGATTTGATATGTCAATTTGGCAATTGTTTGACAATATGTTCCTTAAAAATGAAGGGAAAGATAATGAATTATTTTTTCCCACAACAATGTATCCATTATTAAACTTTTGTTTTCAACAAATGAAATATACTAGAACAATCTACAGAGACTCTATTTTGTGATGACTATAGTTTTGAATCTAACAGATGAATATTATAATTTCTAGAATTTTTTGAAGTTGACCAATCTAAAAAAGTTACATATTTTAAACACATGTTTTCCTCCACCATGTATCTATCATAATTTTTACTTAAAAGTAAAATCTAAAAATACCCTTTTGAAGAGAACAATTTAAGGATTATGAATATAAATTGTCTATAATTTTCCACTTTGTATTTTTAGAGATATAGATTTTTCATTTCACCGAATCAAAATCTCACCTAAAAATATTATGTAGTGATTTTTTTATAAAATTAAATAAAATTAGATAAAAACAATGAAAATAAAAACAAATTATACCCAATGAAAGTAGATTCAATTTTGAAAATGTTGGTATCAATTTTGAAACTAAATTCTGAGTATTTGTAGGAGTCCGTTACCTCCAAATATGAAGTAATATGGAGAGAATTTGCAGTTTCCTACAAACATTCCCATTTTCAGGTTTTCGGTTGAAATATTCTTTCGGTCGAAACCTAGTTTTTAACGGAATCCGTTAAAAATAAACGTTTCGGCCAAAAATTCTTTTGGCCGAAATATGCTTACCCATGGAAAGCAATTCATCTGAAAAACATTCTACATGAATTTCGAGGGCGTCGTTGAATTTGATGTGTAAATTTTCGGCAGAAAAAATTCCTAGCAACATTTTTCCGGCCGAAAAAATTCCTAGCAACATTTTTTCGGCCAAAAAATTGCCGCTAGGAATTTTGGAGACCCGATTGTCACGAAAGTGTTACCCATCTTCATGATTTTACCCTGAAGAACTTTGGATATGACAACATATTGTGTTCTTTTTCTTCGAGAGAGTACATGTCATAGCCCACGAGTCTTTATGGCACTACATAGACTCAAGGAACCATGTTTACTATGATCGTCCACCTTGATATAGTGCATGGGAGGTGAGCAACTTATAAATGCACATGATGATGCATTTTATGACCGGTGGCCTCGTTAGATCATTGTGATTGAGGACCATCCCTATGATGGGATACGATTTCCCGATATCCAGATAGGCATGTACCTCCTAGTGTAACGCTGGGTGAGATTGGTAAGAACTTTTTAAATTTTCAAAATATTTAATTTTTATTTTTGTTTTAATTATTCCAAGAGGTAAAAATAAATAGTTTTGGCATGGATTTAAGCCAATAAAATGTTGCGAATGTGTAGATATCGGACTGAAGAGGCCAGTGGGGTACCTTCCTCACTAGGATAGAGCACATGGTGAAGCATAGCCAGACATAAATGTCACACATATGGGGAGGAATTTGCACAATGTCTAGAGAAATCCAGAGTGCCTTACTTGGTAGATCCCCATGATCCAGATCAAGGACTTTCCAGAGCATATGCAATGGCAAGTAGTAGGTGTACCACGAGCCTGTGTATGGTTGTTCCAGCATATGGCCAAATCTGTAGTTAGCTACAAAGACACGCATGCAGGGGCGGGGCCCTCAACATATATAGTATATCATCTTTTTGTATCGATGTATATGGATAGGAATTCAGGGCTAGAGGCCCTATTATAGCAGAAGTTGAAAGTTAGGAAAATCCAGACCCAACCACATAACAAGTGCTATAACATGGGAATCCTACACCCAATGTCACCTCGATGTAGGTCCCACATTTCAAGGATGACTAGGTCACTTTAGGGAGGAGATCCCAGTGACCCTAGAGGGATTGAGATGGAGATGGAGATGGATGAAAATGAAGCCCCTATAGGTCAATTATAAGTGGAGTGAAAGGTGGAAAGAGATGCCTTTCAAGTCAAGTAATTCTTGCCCCACAGGTATAACACTTCTTCAGATGGGTGTACCTGACCGAGACACAAGGACAGACACTTTGCAATAGTATATGTTAGTTGGATCAACTAGTTAAGCTTGCTGTCCCTAATTTGTAGTGGTAGATAACAATATATTTTAGCAAGTAAATGGTACTATAAGCTGCTCAATAAATGCTAAAGATCAAGTAGAAAATGCAAGAGAAAAACTAGTAAATAACTAGCTAAACTCAAGATGAAAAATCAGTACTTTTAGCATAAAAGATAAGGCTGTTGTAAACACTTGTCTAAAGCAAATTATATCAGCCTTATGGCTGTAACATTCAATTTATTACTGCAATAAAATCAGCCACTGGAATCTCCTCAAACTTTGCCAAAAAATGCGTTGGACCAAGGAGAACAAGTGTACAAACTTTGAGCAAAATCCAATGGTTGATAAGATAGTTTTTCGAGCAAGTAAGTTAGGGTTTCTGCAGCCCTAATGGCTGAAGATGCAATTTTGTAACAACATGAATAAGTAGCTCCTATATGGGGATGCCCTAGTGGTTGTGACGTGCCCAAGGCACAAGGAAAACAATCCACTTTGCAAGAAGTAAAAATGATTGAAAATCACGTTTCCCAATGCAATATTTTATTTCTCCAATGCAACAAATCAATGACTAGTGCCTTTAATATTGGGTTAATGGAGTCACAAGGAGATTAGAGAAGCTACCTCCTTGGGGGTGTAATCCATTTTACTCTCCAAGGAATTTTTTTCTAAGCTAGGGTTTAAGCTAAGAGGGTGTATGCCCTTATACTTCTCTAAACAAACACTGGTTATTAATGAGATGAAGCAATAAAATGGTGAAGACTATGGTGGGAGTGTATGCCCTTATACTCCTCACCTATCGCCTAGCGTAAAAATACTTGACTTAAATAAAATGATAGCAAGAGAGTAAAAACCATACCAAGACCAAGAGAAATTCTAAGACAATCCACCACAAGAGCTAGAAAGCATCATAGAAAGCTAGCACTAGGCCTTCCTCCATCAACCATTCATAACATAGCCATAAACATGTGCACAAGAGATAAAAGAGCCAAGGGGGCCGAAAATTTCAGACCAAGCCTCTCACAAGAGGGAGAGTTATGTTTAAAATGAGATCTTATGATCTCTATTTATACAAAATTTAACTAACATAGCTTGTCCACAAAATAAGGAGTAAAATACAAGATTAGGGGTCAACAACCCTAATATTTCTCCCTTAACAAAATAATATTAAACAATTCACTTAAAATTTCACTTTTTTCACAAATCAAACCCTAATTTAGGAGGACGTCTCCCCTTTAGGGGATGTTTTTCCACTTTGCGGAAGTCGTTGGTGTTAGAGAAGCATGGATGGGCCTCCAAAGGTCAGATGTCAAGCCTCTAGGCACTCATATCATGGTAAAGATCCTTCTCCTCATCAAACATCCATGTGTCAAAGAGTGGCACCTCACCACCATGCCCTAGCCCCCAAATCATGGCGTTAAGCTAAAAAATGGAACGTTTTGCCCCTCCTAGGCAAATCGTTTGGCAAGTAGGGGGTGGGATAGGTTGTCCAAGTCATCCTCAAGGTCATCCAAGTCTGATATCTCTCATCTGGTATGCGGGCCCCTGAAATCCAACCTGTGGACTTATAGCCATATGGAATCCCAAGCTAGGCTTGTTCTCCCAAAACTATCCACCAGCTAGGTCTTGAAAAGACAAATGAACACACCCTCCAAGGATCTCAAGTCATACCATCATGATAAGTTAATCCAATCAATAAATAAGCCATCCAAGCATGTGCATCAAAGATCACCATATCAAACAATTAACAACTCAAAGACACTATGCGACTTATCAAGCTTAAGTATGGGAGGGTTGACAAGGTGTCCTATTGGGTAGATCTTTCCCTAGGTCAAGGAGAGCTTCCAAGAGGTCCCTCTCTAAGCCATGTAAAGTGTATGAGGTGGATGGGGTCAAGACTCAATGGGCATATGGATCATGACATACTAGGGGTGATAATGTCTCATTCATGGGTGCCTATGTAGAGGGTGTATGGTACCTTTGTTCGCAATGCACTTTTTCCAAGCCCGTCATTTGCATTTTATCTTTCTTTCTTTATATCTTCTTTAATAATAGCATAAGGAGAGATTGAAGGTCATTGCCCTGGCATGGTGACTAGGTGGTGGCAATGTCACCCACAAATACCTAATGGAAATGAGAAGGTTGGTTTGTGATGAGACCCCTTTTCTCTCAGCCATGCAACTGAGAATCACTGCCCTGGTTTGGTGACCAGATGATGACAATGTCATACCACTAGATATCCATAGACGTGATAAGTCGGCTCGTGGTGAGACCTCCTATCCTTCAACTAACATTTTAAGAATTTTTTATTATATTGTGGGTCCCCTTTTATTCAAAGATAAGCGTTTCATTACTTTCTTGGGTGATCCCTAGGTGAAGCATCTGGAAGGTTTATATAAGGCTTTTATCTTTTACCCAAGACCAACCCCTCTGGGCCTTTATCCTCTTCTTCCCATAGAATGAGGGACAACCCCTTCTTGGGTCAATACACCCTAAAATCCCAAGAGATAAGGAAATGGAAAGGAATAATAATGGAAAGTGTTAAGTATGGTCGGGAATGGTATGATGGGTCATTAAGGGAGTTGCCAATAGAAAACCCATTCGCAAAGAATACCACTTACTAAGGAACAATGTCAACCACCAAGGTGAAGCGGGGAAAAAGGAATAATGTCCAAGCACATATAATGGAATCTAGAACAATCTAAGATACAACATAATCAAATCTCTTAAATATTGAAATGATGCTCACCATAATACTGACTTGTACCTCATGGAGCAAGGCCCACTGCCATCTAGAAGCCAACTGGTGTGGTGGATGCCATATGTAAACCTATAATCATCTATGGTGGTGAGTGAGTTTTCCTTCTATGCAAAAGGGTATTGTTGGTCATGTAGTCTCTCGACACTCCATATCTGCAACCTGAGGGCCTCGAGACATCATCTCCTTAGTTATCCACAAAATGGGGATAACATGCTCCACATTTTGTAACTTATAATCCATATTTTGTACTCAATGGACATGGAAATAATATATACAAATCTCCTTTTTCCTCGTTATAAATGTGTTATATACAATTATGTGCGTGCTTCTTACTTTAAATGTGTGACAAATGTCAATCTAATACATAGTTAGCATATGCATCAGACACATAATTTTCACTTCTAGAAACATTAGTATAAGTATTGTGATTAAAATGTCGTTCCAAAAGATGTACCCATAGGAAATGTCGGAGAAACATAGGATCATGCACATGGTATTGATCGTGTAGTTGTGACACCACCAACTGTGAATGTAGGTGAACCTATAAACACATTATACCATGCACAATAACATCTCTTAGGATTTCGATCACGATGCTATACTCGACCACATTGTTTGTTGCTAGCCCCAGAAAAGCACCTCTACATATAACCACTTAGACCAACGGTGAATAAATCACCCACGCGACATAAGTGAGGCTTCAAATGTGATGGCTTGTGTCAGTCGTGAACCCAACATGGACCAAAGACTCCAAAGACATCTACCAATCAAGTGGAAACACTATAAGCAACTGAGAACAAAAAGAGAGAAAAACTAAAAATACTATCAATGTACAATAATTACAAAAGGAAAAATGCCTGGGCATTGAGGCTCAGGCATAGTACCTATTGAGGTATATCCCATTTTTGGGCTCCGATGGCACATTACGCTCATAATCAAATAATTCATAAGCTCCTTTTTGAAGGGCATGCCTCACAATGTAAGGATCATGCCACATATTGAACTTTTCTACCCCTAACACATCTTTGTCCTTATCGTAAACTAGAACGAGGTCACCCTTGAAAAAAGCCCTTGGGCAGACAAACTTGTCATACTGAGATTTGACATGCTTTTTGTGAGTTTTGTTCGTCATAGCAATATCATGACACTACTCATCCAACTACTCTAAATTAATGAGACGTGCTTCTAAATCCGTCGTGTTAGGCATAAGCTCGATCATGATTTGTAACGAAGGAATTTCACATTCAATAGGCATGACTTCTTCCACTCCATGAATGAGTTGGAAAGGTGAGAAGCCCATTGCCATCTTAACCGAGGTTCAGTATGCCCATAATGCTGGATAAAGCATCAAATGCCAATTAAATTTACTCTAATTGACTGTGCGTTGTAGTATGGTCTTGAGAGACTTGTTTACGACCTCTACTTGACCATTTACTTGCAGATAATATGGAGACAAATGTTCTTGCTTGAATCCCAATTTAGATGATAACTATGACATTTTCGATTATGAAAGTGACTACCATGGTCATTGACAATCTCTCTCGAAACTTAGAACTTGGTGATACCCTGATTGAATAGAAATAAGACTATTGTCTCACCATCGTTCACAAAAGTAGGCATGGCCTCTACTCGCTTTGTAAAGTAATCAACGACCACTATGATATAACAATTCCCCCTAGCCGAAGGTGAGGGGAATGTGGTGAAATCAATTCCCCACTTCGTAAATGGACCAATGGCGATGAAAGGAAATAACAGAGCAGGATGCGCATGCATTTTCTAAGGCAAAATATGGCAAGTATGACACCTTTTGATTGCCTCAACACAATCCTTAAAGACAATTGGCCAAAAGTACTTGGTGCGCAAGATTTTTGGGTTGTATCCAACCCAGATAGATGATCGCCACATGCTCCTCTATGGAAATAGTTAAGCATGTACTTCACTTCCTCATGGGTCAAGCAGTGATGAAGAATTGAATCGACCCCATGACAATACAAAGTGACACCCATAATGAGGTAGTTCTTCACTTGATGGCGAATTCAACGTCGATCATCCCGTGAATGATGCGAAGAAAACTTTAGAGTATAGATATATATTAGAATATATCCATACCAAGGATCGATGGAAACAATAAGGAAGAGATGCTTGTCTAGAAATGAGTCTGTAATTATAGTTTCCTCATCCTCCCAGGGAAACTCTGACATCAACTTAGTGAAAAGAAAGGACTTTTTGGACTTGGAAGAAATGAAGTTCAAGTCAAGTTCTTGTAGATTGACAATCCACTTATTGTATTTTCCCCCAATTATACGTCATGTGAGGATGTATTGGAATGGATTGACATTCACAAATACAATGGTTTTCCATGGTAAAATGTAATGTCACAATCTCTAGACAACATGAACAACTGCCAAGGCTAGGTTCTCGACATGCGAATAATTTAGTTCAGGCCCAATCAAACCACAATTGAGATAATAGATGGCATGCTCTTGTGAGCTATCATTGTCCTGAACCAATACCATACCGACTGTTGATTTTTCTATCGCGATATATAACAAGAAATCCCTGCTATAATTTGGAGGATTGAGCAGAGGGGTAGACATAAGCGCATCGAAATATCGTTGCACAAACTTGTCCCAAATAAAGGGAACCCCTTTTTTCAACAAGCTCATAAATCCCTTGGTGATGTCGGCATAGTTTGCTATGAAGCATTGAAAGAAATTAGCCTTTCCTTGAAGACTCTATCACTGACGAATATTACGCAGGGGATGCAACTGAATTATTGGCTCAACTTTTAACGGATCAACCATGATCACTTTGTTGGATACGATAAAACCCAACAGATGCACAAGAATGACATAGAAAATTCACTTGTTCGGATTTAATTGAATATGATAGTAACAACATATTTCAAAGATAAGCCTAAGATGTGATGGATGATCTACCCTCTTGTGAGAGAGAGCACTGAGGTAATCCATATATGATTAGAAAATGTGCTTAAAATCATGGAAAGTGAAAGACATGGCCTACTGGAATGTAGCTCTAGATTTTTTTAGGCCAAAAGGAATATTTTTGTACGTGAAATTCCTCCAAGGACATGTGAATGTTGTCTTATGCTGATCCTTGCGCTGGATCTAAATCTGATTATATCCGAAAAATCCATTCATAAAGGAAAATATTTTGCTTCTTGCACACTCATCGATAATTTGGTCAATGAAATGTGTGGGGAAGTTGTCCTTTGGACAAGCTTTGTTTAGATCATGGAAATCCATACAAACACGTTTGGTTCCTTGCTTTTTATCTACCAAAACGAGGTTTGAGACCCATAGAGGAACCTGGTAAATAAAAACTTCCTTAAGCAACTTTTCTACTTCAACCTTTATAGTTGTCACCTTCCTAGGATTTACTTGTCGTAACTTTTGTCGAACATACTTGACATTATCATAAGTACAAATCTCATGTTCGATAATGCAGGGGTTGATGCCTAGAATTTCCTCATAGGACCAGGTGAAAACATCGTGAAACTCTTTAAATGAAGAGGTATGCATACAAATCTCTTCTAAAGAACAATCCACACTGATAAAAACATTCTCTACGACGCCAGGGTTTTTAAAGATGTTAATCAAAATAGTTTCTAATATATTATCCATGTTCCCCTCAACATAAACACCATTATTTGCCAAGGGGTTCACAGATTGATCGACACCTCGACTCACAGCTGATCGAAACTCTTCACTTTCAACTCAACTGATCTCTAGAAGGAAATATGATCGATGATGCAGATCCTCCCATGGTCATTTTTTCCCTATCGTTGCCTCTACAACAACTTCGTCAAAAGGAAATAAAGTGTCAAGGAAGTCGACAAAAGTTGAACAATTTCGGGCTCAAATGGGCTCTGGAAACTGATTGTCTTCTTCCATCCACGAAGGAATTAGATTCGATTATGTAGTAGCTTTCAGGATTGTTTGATAAGTGATCTCTACTGTAGACAATGGCATGGACATCCCAACATGCATAAGACCTTCCACTGATTCACACGGTGAGGGTAACACCCACAGATCTTCAAAATACGTAGTTCTAAATGAACCTACCCGTGTAACAGGGGCCAAGAAATTTGAATTTTGATAACCGATCGGGGTAGCACGAATGTACAGAAATGTTATTGAGAAATTGAATTTTCCCATAATCGAAGGACACATTCCAACACCAATGCTCTCAATTGTTGTTTGAGATTTTTTCATCAATGAGACCATAGATCCTGGATTTTCCACAGAGTCAAAGCAATTGAATGACATCTATTCTATCATTACTATCTTCCCTTCGTGAGGGAGGCACAAAAATCAGAAAAACGATGAGACATCAATCATCATCGCATAGGTCCAACTCCTAACTTGCAACTTTTCTCTCATCCTACAAATCAATTTTCAAAGCTTGAATAGTAGGTTGGTACACAGGGGTTAGTTGGTCATATTTTCGAGTCCCAGATGAACACTAAAAGTGGCCAATAATTTCATTATGCTTTTATGATGAGAAGCACACATCTTTTGTCAAAAGTGGACTTCTCAGTGGAACATATGAGACAATAGAACAACATGGAGACACAAAAGCATTAAAAATTGATGCACAAATAATAGGGGAAATTCCAGTTGGATTAATTGATCTCGAAGGATGACATGAATATACAAATGACATCTTGTTCTCTGCACCAGATGTTTCTTCCACACAATCAAATATTTTGACAAAATTAATGCATTTTTTTGGAACTTTTAACCGAACAACCATTTCCTATTTTTACATTCCCACTCTCTAGAAAATCCTTATTCTGGTACGATGATTCGAGTTAGACCCAACTGATGATCTTTGTATTAGATTATAGAAACAAATGGGAGAATTATATGATAGCAATATTAATACACAAGTGATGATAATTATACTAGTTGCAATAAATATTTAATGCAATCACACTATGTTGGAGGGAAAAAATATCAATACAAATATCTAAATATCATAAGTGTAATTTAAGTATTCAATTATGTTGCATTTTTTAATAAATTATGCCAACATAAGCAACATTGTTCTAGTAGTGAAAACCCAATATTTGATATGGGTCTAAAATACATAGAACCATTCTTATCCACGTTGACGATCTTACTCTCATCATTGATCATCCATAATCCTCTTAAAATTTGGACCCCCAGAAGACCATTTGATGAGGGATATCCTACACAACAAACCAATGTGTGTTATGAATCTTTATGAACTACTCCCTACTCTATATACAATTTGGTTAGTCAAATTTCATCTCAATAGAAAGTATTGCATGAAAGTTGAAAAATACAAGCCCAATCCATCATAAATCCATCTCATAGACGTTCCAACAACTTTGTAACTTAACTAGATCCTGTTATGTTTTTGTGTTGATGAATAATATCCAACTTCAACTTATAGAAGCATCATAATTTAGAGGAAAATGACTTGTCCACAAGTGTGTTCCACTTGAAGATGACATATATGTAAGGCCTTGTTGACACCATAGTTTTGGCAAGTTCACGTGCATTAGCGCCACAAGTTTTGTACTACGTCAACACCAATATTCACCGCGGGCCAACTAGTCTCTACTGCACCTGTGCCAACCATTTTGCAGTGCACGTATCGAATATGGTACCATGCAAGGACTTGTAAGAAATCATGCATGCATATCCAATCATCAAAGATTAGTTGTAATGCTTAGTAATCGTTTTGTAACTGATTGATTGGTTGCGTTTGAGGTTGTTAGTGAGCTGGTAGAGTTGCTATCATTGTCATGCTTATGGACAGATAAAAGGAATGGATAAGAACCAGTTGGGGAGTTGGCTATTGTTATTGTTAATGATACAATCTTCCTAATGTAATGCGATGTGAGAGAAAAATTGGATCTAGATATGATTTTTTGGTCTCTGGTTCAAGTTTCAATGAGTCTTTTAGAAGGCTACGACCCATTATATATTTGAATGTTTATTTGTGGTTGATTAATGAAAAGAATGAGATCCAAATGGGCACTTCCTGTCATGAGCTCTGTCATGGATGAATGCTTGTTATATACGTTAGAATGTAATTTACATATATGAACGTTGATGTGAATGAGTAGGATCTAATGTACAGTTCTAGTTTATGTGTTTTATGTTTGCAATATTCCTTCATGCAATGCACAATTGTTCGGTCACTATGATTCTCATGAGTGTCTCCGGTGAGACCTTATTCAGTTTCTGAATATTGAATATGCCAACGTTGATGGGGTATTTGTTGGTAACGTCTTTCAAACCCTGGGTTTGAAAACCCACACTGTAACAACCCAAATTATAATTTAATTAAAAGCATAAATAAACCTATCGATTTGCAACCATTAAACAAAGAAAGTAGAAACAATTCACAAGAATGGTCGAGTGGTGAGAATCTTACCTAAGAGTTGAAGACATCAACTTACTTACAAAGCTATACATGTCGAACTGTTGCACTCCAAGCTTTGATCCAACATTCCACAACATAGTGTACTAGGGGGTGACTCTCCTCCCAATCAACCTCTTAGTCATCATGAACGAGAGCCCTCGAGCCCTCAATGATCTATCTATGCCATTTTCCAAGCCTTTCCATTAGTTTCACAAACAAAATATATCAAAATTTCTTCTCCACCTTTATTATATATAATTATTCTTACCCATTCATGCAAGAAGTTCCATGCATAAGTTACACTTGTCATTAAACAATTAATCATGTCATTTTTAGCATTTTCTTAATTTAGCTTTCCATAAATTTATCTTTTCTTATTTTCCCATTTATTCTATTAATAAAGTAATTCCTTTTATTTATTACTTCTTTACTTTCTGTTTTTATATCATTTAAATATTTATTATTATTATTATTATTATTATTAATATGGGGCATTACATACTCCCCCCCCTTCATGGAACTTCGTTCGGAAGTTAACTTTTGTATCTTCCACACCACCCTCTGTTGAACTAGTATAAGGCCACCATCCACAACATATATCGAAAGCTCCTAGGAAGCACGTGCAACACTCTAGCAATTCTTTCCAACTTTCAGAACCAAGCTTAAAGCCTCTTGGTATATTAGGGCTCTAGGGAACCAAACCTCTTCTTGGTCTATCAAGGATTTAGGACACCAGACCTCATCTTGGTCAATCAGGGCTCTAAGGCACCAAAGTAAGTAAGGCATCTCGGTCTATCAAGGCTCTAAGGCACCAAAAATATTCTTCCCAAGCAATAATCTTGATCAATACTCATGTACACCAGTGATCTGGATCAATACTCACGTACACCGGTCATCTAGATCAATACTTGTGTACACCAATCATCTAGATCAATACTCACGTACAATAGGCATCTTGAAAGGCTGACCTAAAATCCCCCCACAACTACTAGGTACAATCCCCATGCATTGAAGTCCAATCCAACAACACCACTGAAAAGCAACACTCTAGCCATTCTCTAGACTTCAACATCACAACTCCAATATTAGGCACTACTCAGGATGGTCCCATTTCCCATCGAGAGTTATACACGACAAAATAACCACTAGCATAGGTTGGTTGATTGAGTTTGTAGATATTCTCCTTCATAGGTATGGGCTCCTACAAGATCATCAAATAAACTAACCCTCTCAGCCCATTGGTGGATTTTCCTGCCAATCTCCATCCCACAACATGCAATCAATGCATTAGTTATAATCATAATAAACATCTCATAGAAGAATCCACATGCTAACTCTTGCATGTCATCACGAGAATACAACATCACTGTCATCACCACATACTCACACATGACATCATAAAACATCTTATCATAAAAGAATTCCATGCAATTATATCATGTTGTCACATTAAGAGATACTATTATAAGAAATATAACCTCAACACATATTTACCAAAGACATAGCCTTTCATCAACATAACTAAATAGAATCAGATGTTAACATAACATAAAATAATATGTAAATACCACAAGGTTCTTAAGATAGCATAACATCATTAACATAATAACTATCTCAACACAAAATGCATGCAAAGTAATAAAACATCATGTACATTCTTATCATGATTCATCAACAATATCAAGCCACTAGCTTGCATAATTATGTATAAAAGGAATACCAACTATCACAACTAGTGAAAGAATTATCATTAAAACATCCATCTAGTTCAAGTATCTACTTGGTTAAGTTTTTCATCCCAAGCTAATACTACAGAGGATTACTAGTACTACAAGTGCATGTTTTCATCAAGATACCAATTGTTTTCCAATAATAATTTCCTTTTCTTTCCACAAGAAAGTTGTCAATTTATTAGGTAGGTATCGTCTCCCTACTAGTATGCTCAAGTTTCCACATATTTTCCTTATTTGAGTACACCATTAACTGCCAAGTAAGCCCCAACTTCTAGATCCACAATCTCTAAGCATGTATTATTTCCCACGTGGTGGCATTTAGTGAAATTCAACGTAAGTTATTACTAGAATTACTAGCATGCCTTAAATCATCAATATCAAAATTTATATTCTCATCCTTATAAACTTTTGATCATTAACTAAGGTTCTTATGCCACTTACAAGAAGGAATGGTTAAACTCTAGTGATTTATCCACCACCTGGTAATTATCGTTGTTCACCCTTAGAAGGATTAGCTTACATAACTCATAATTATCATTCAAGCTTATTACTCTTCATACTCGGGGTTTCCTCATTAGTCTCTAAGACTCATTTATCACATGGTCTATTTCCTTTGTCTTTGAAGATCTAGAAACCAAGAAGTATACAATTGTTATACTTGGATCATTTAAACATTTAATTCTTTTCCACTCTATCACTTGTCATTCCGGGCCAATTATGAGTGTTCTAGTTCATATCTTCCTAACTTGATGACGCAGTCCAACCCGGCTATGTTGATCTCCCGGTCTAGATCGTTCACACACAAGAGTCAGAATGGCTCTCTCGAGATCACCGCAGACCCCTTGGCTTTATCCTTCAACAGGTCCTTTTGTTTGCACAAAAGTCCGCGCTATTCCTTTCCCATGGCGCATATGTCCACGTGACTGTGGGTATGACCCGACGCTTAACGAAAAGGCGCTATCAAATTTTATTGTCGGTGTTTCCTATAACGCACACTTCTAATTAATCTGAATCGTAACCGGTGAAATCCGGTCATGAAACAGTTTAATTGACACATGCGGGTCTTATCCCGTCCTTCGACTTGCTTTGACCTTTCAACGATTAGATTTTCTTTGTCCGCAATTCGATGACTATCGACACTTCCCTTGGCTTTGAGGATCAATGGTCCTTGTTAGATCTGGACTCCCCTAGATCGACGACTCTTGGAGTTCGGGGTCGTATAACCCAAATACGATTCAATACTGTGAATGGCCCACACCGATAGACAACTAGGATTGATCTGCAACGATCAACAACTCTCGGGATTTGGGGTCGTAATAACTCCATGATGACTCACACCCTAAATGAACTATCCCGATCTATGACAAGGATTAATTTGGCCTAATGCAAACGGATCTCGACCGTCCGTTCATTTTGACAAGGATTTCTCCAATCCTTAAGCTCCTACCTTTGAACTTTTGCGATGCTTTCTCTCATGAGCTTTGGCCCTTTCAAAAGGATCGCTTACACACACTTTGCACTGATCCTCCTCTTCACTCAGGCTTATAAAAAATTTTGACTTCTACGCACACTTTGCACGAACTCCTACTGAGCTTTGGACTCTTTAAAGGTTTGTCTACGCATTTTCTCTGTGCAGACTTTGCACTATCCTTTCTGAACTCTAATCCTTAGAGAGTAACAACCTCTGCACACATTGCATTGGCTCTATGCACACCTTACATTGTCTCTTCTGAAGAGAAACAATTGAAACTTAAAACAAAATTATAATTTCATTCATAAAACAGGGAAACACACACATATGCAGATATACAACCACACAATATCTATTTAGTTTCAAAGGAACAAAACAATTTTAGAGTCTCCTTTCAAGATTTTATTTTGTAGAGCATTTTTTTTTAAACTTCCTTACAACATAGATTACATTGATTTATATAATCTTGGCTTCTCGAGTCTTCTTCTCTAGATCATTCTAGTGCTTTCATATCTCATTAAGTGCATTCCTATCACAAATCTATCATAGTAAATGTACATTTACAAATGCAGATATGAGTCGATGCTCAAAATATGTACAGTCCTACATTCATTTAAAGACGCTTTTACAACCTTCCTGCGTATACATTGGTTCTAGCCTTTTGAGCTCAAGGGATTTTTAATTACAATGGTTTCAAAATTAATGTTGTGCCTTCCTTGGAATCCAAACCAGTTAAATGCACACGATGTTGTACGTTGAGTCATCTTCCACAATGCCTCATTAATTGTTCTGATGATGCTCTTACATCACTTGACACTTTATATTATATAGGTCATCACTATGACCCTTACCAATCATCCTTATTCATCATTCTTGTTGCTCAATCCACTCATCAATATCCTTAATACAACTTCCTTGGATGAGACACCCCTTTACTATCATTGCATAGATTTTCATTAGACTTTATTACAACATGAAAAACATGCTCATGTAGTTATCATTAATAATTAAACTCGCGAATGCAACCAATTTAATCATGAGCATAAGCAATTAAACACACATAATAACATTTATATATAGAATACAAAGTAAATGAAACATTTAATTATAGCGTTAAAATTGTAATGACCAAGTAATCAAAATACTTATCTTTTTAGAAATGTTTTACACAACAGACTCTAGATGAAGGACATTCCACCCAACCATAGACTCTTCTGCTCCAACTATCTCAGCATCAAGTCATCCCCAAGCTAGGGATATGAGTCCATAAGGACAAAGAATCTCCTATAGGTGTCTACAATCCACTGTAACAACTCCAAACTCATTAAAAACATAGTGATGCAACTCCTACAACAATTCCAAACACTCAACTCTCTTCCCCATCAATCTGCACAACCCAAGGGATGAGATTTCTTCTTTGCACCATAGTCCCTCAGACAATCTCCATCCCCTCTACAGCTCCAACACAGATTGACCAAGAATCTCTCTACTAGGGTCTCCAAGAAATCTAATTGCAAAAGGAGTGCTCACACAACATTTACAAACTCTCTTTGGTAATTTCCTCTACAAAATCACTCACATGAATGAAAAAATCACTCACATGCATGACAACCTCATTCTCAACATAATTACTAACATCAATAAGATGCCTTCCATACACATTATGGCTAACCACTCCTTTTACATCACTCTGCTCTAGTTTTCGTTGTTCCCCATGTCACTTATATTCTATCCATTAGGTATACCCCTTGAGGGAGTCATATGAGCTTAACTAACTTCTTTAATCCTAACAATTCCATATTGTTGTTATCACTAATATTTGATTGGATAGGATAATATTGCCTTTATGCTACGATTCTTACCCCCTTCCTCTTGTGGAATTTTCATAATTTCTGACTGGTCTACTTTATTCCCATCTTATAAGCACTCATAGGTTTGTTATCTAATGGCCTACATCATTATCCCATTCATATAACTTCATTAGTTCATCTCATCCTTCCAAGTTGGTTATGGTTATGAAGTCTGCTATTTGATATCGTCATTGGAAAATTGTCAGTTCATCCTTTTCTCTTCCTCCATAAGGTAACTTCTTGGGATGCTTAATAAGTTATATACATACTACTACCATTGGGGATCAAAACTTAGAAATCTTCCTCTCTTATAATCCCTCCCTCTCTCTCTATACTTATATTTCCATCTTCTCAGGTTAACTATTCTTCTAGGTGTATTTGCATACTATCTTAAAAGGTATATATGCATTGCTTCCGTTTTTGTCTTCATTTGATGTGTACTATCAGTGAATTGTATTGTTGTTCTTTCGAATTAATCAAGTTCTTTACCATTCTTCCCCTCTTTAAGAGGCGACGTCCTCAGAGCGATGTTGACCAAATAATCATTAATTGTGACTTAAACTACTCATGTTTTGAACTAAATCATCATCTTCAAATTACAATATTATTGCTAGGTTCTCATATTTTTTTCACATGGTTTTTTGCTACATTGTCAATTTTATCCATTCTCTTTTCTCATGGTTATGTGAGGAATTAGACATGGTTTCACCCTCACATTTTCTTTACTATTACTTCTTCTTATACCATGAATTACCTACTTGATACACCATGTTTGGATGGAAAAATTCAAAAAATTCAAAAAACCAACAACACCTTGATCAACACAAGGAAAAGAGTTGCAACCCCAACTAAACAACCAACACAAAATCTGCCAAGACATTACCCACACGAAATCAAACACTCACATAAATTTCATAAAGGATATAGTACTAAATATAACTTTTGGCAACATAGCTAAAGCTCATGAATCATTAATATAAGTCAAGGATATGAATTCCCCAACAAACTATATAAAAAGAATCATTAACACTTTACAAACTAATAAACTCTTAATTTTCTTTTAAATTACTATCACTTTTTATTAACAAATTAACAATTCTCCATTTTCTTCACGATAACTTTAAATGCAATAATAAAATAAAAAAACAAAATAATATACCATTGTCATAAAAACAAGAGCTGCATGGCAGCTTAGTCCTGCCAAGTAATCAACTAAGCTACCATGCAGCACTAGTGAGGAAATAAGTATGCAACCATCCAATTTATGCAACCAACCAATTTACTTACTTAGTTACTTAACTAAGTTTAAATTTGAAGTCAAAACAAAATAACTTGGAGAAGCAACTTTAGATGCAATGTCTCATTCTCTTTTGAATTTAATAATCCAATTTATGCAACCAACCAATTTACCTACGTAGTCACTGAACTAAGTTTAAATTTGACGTAAAAACAAAATAACTTGAAAAAGCAACTTTAGATGCAATGTCTCATTCGTCCTTTGAATTTAATAATAAGAGGGTCTCATTAATGGTAGGCAACCCCAAACCTCGTGAGAATTGTGTAGGATTTGCTATTCATAAAGTTTATAACTCCAAAGCTAGCTCGTGAAAATTGTGTAGGATTTAATATTCATAAAGCTTATGTGGCAAAGCTTAAATTATATGGATTTAGTATTCACTTCATAAATCTTACGTGGTAAAGAACAAATCATATAATGGAAATGGTAGAGGAACTATCCAAATGGGTAGAGGAACTGTCCAAATTAACATTTTTAATAGAAAGAAGAAATATTAAACTAAGATATAAAAAATGGTTTGATCTTTGGATGTTTCCATCAATAGATATCTATCAAAATCTATTAATTTGCCTGGGCGAGGATAGATCCAAATATAACGATGGGAAAGTATGGTTTGATTTGGTAAACCATAACTAGATAGTGGGAATGAATGGTGGCTAGACAAACTCTTACACTTTTTCGCATTGCATCCAACTCGGGATTGAATGCGCGAGGGAGAGAAATGAATGCCCAAGGGATACTTTTGTTTTCCCTGCCGTTCGTCTAACCAGAGAAATGAATGCGCGAGGGATACTTTTTGTTTTCTCCTTCATCCGTCTTACCAAAGAAATGAATGTACGAGGTAGAGAAATGAATGCACGAGAGAAAATAGAGTAGAACAAAGGAGTCTTATCAATGGAGCAATCTATTCATCATTTATATTGCATTAAATATAAGATATCACCTCTGTAATGTTCATCATTTATATTGTATTAAATATAAGCCGTCACCTCTGTAATAAGTTCTAGAGCTTAAGTAAAATAAAAAAAAATTGTATATTACAAATTAGGATAGGGTATGAAAAAATTACATCGAAAAAAGTGAAACCAACAATAAGACTTCAAATCTTATAACTAATAAGATTTTAAATAAATAATTTTGTGTAAATTATTTACTAAAAAAAAATTACAAACTATACTAAAAAGTTAGGAAGAGCATAAATATATTAAAGTCAAACCTAAACTAATATCGATTCAACGCCGAATCAAATGCTATAATCCCATTGCCTTTGACAGGGACTAACAAAAATAAAACATAGAAAACATGATTACTAATAAATTCTAACCATAATATACTTCACATATTATCCACATTAAACACAAGAAATCACACAGATTAACACATAAGTGTGATCCATTTATTCTTGCGAATGAATTTCTACTAGAATATGTATTTTTAGTTATTTAGTTTTTATATGTTTTAATTCTAAGAAATTTCTTTTATATAAACCCCTTGAATTTCTATGAAAATATGTATTTTTAGTTATACAGTTTTTATATGTTTTAATTCTAACAAATTTCTTTTATATATACCCCTTGTATGAAAGGATAAAAAGTACACAACTAAATAAAATACAATAAAAACGATTTAATAAATAAAACAAAATAACAAGTCATGTATACCAAGATGTAATATCGATGTGCTCTAACAAAACTATAAGCAAGGGAGGAATTTACACATTCTCATAAACTATTATAACGTATTCCAAGAGTTGGTGTAGTTCAATCTATCCAAATGGTTATTCGTTGGTTGGTAAAGAAGCAAATAAGGGCGGAATTGACCAAGACTATCTGGGATCGCTTCTTTAGGTGGGCATGGTAGTTTGTGCTCTTTAGTAAGATCGATTTAGAACCAATATTGTGAGAGAAATTTAGATGAATATCATTGCTATGATTTCCAAATTAAAAACATCAAGTGGTAAATGCCAATGCAACCATTTATAACCATTATAAATACTTGAATGTATCATTAACGACCCATGTCTTTCCTAGAGTGGTCATGGCTATTCTAGCCATACTCACATATATTGTAACATTGACTTATTTACAACGTTATACATGTTGAATCGTTGCACTCCAAGCTTTGATCCAACATGTCGCAACAAAGTGTGGGGGATGAATATCCTCCCAACCAACCTCTCAGTCATCACAATTGAGAGCACTAGAGCACTTAATTAACTACATATTCCAGCTTCCAATTCTTTCTGTCAGTTGCACCAACAAAAGATATCAAACTTTCTTCTCCACCTTCATTATATAGAATTTGTTTTACCCATTCATGTAAGAAGTTACACACATAAGTTACACCTGCCATTCAATAATTAAGCATGTCATTTTTAGCCTTTTCTTAATTTAGCTTTCCATAAATTTACTTTTCTTATTTTTCAATTTATTCTATTAATAAAGTAATTCCTTTTATTTATTTACTTTTTTTTTGGTAAACTCACAATGCTAGATTTATATTAGACTGTCAAAAATTCATACAAGCCATCTTCCTTTGCTACTAATATGCCACTTGGGAAACAATACCAATAGCAAAGGTAAAGTTTATCAACCCATACTGTGTAGCCATTGTTTTTATACACATATTTTTGTTCCCAAAAGACAAAAAAACTCCCTATTTCCTTCATCCTACTAGCACGGGGCCTGGATCTCCTAAGGTAATTCATAATAAAAAAGGAAAGAAACATGTTACTAGGAACAAGAGTCAAGGACCAGGTGGCTTAACCGATTGGTCCTGAGTCTAGTCCGGGGCTAAATTCTCTGTGCTATGTGGAGCTAAGGGGTTCATTGTTGAGCTTAGGAAGACAAACCAACACTTCACGCATCATGAGGTGAAGACCGTCGAAATGGAGTTGCATCGTGCTCTGGGCCTCTTCCCTTGTTTGTGGCATTTGTCCCAAGAGGTTCTTAATATGTCGGTAGAGTTCCATTGTCTTCCAGTACTTCGTGTCTCTAGCTCTTGATGTTCCCACATCCGGGACCCAACGCATTATTGCTTCTACCACCTCCTGCTCCATTTTCATAGTTCTTTCCTGCTGGACAACTGTCTCTACTTCCTCCACATGGTCTTGAAACTGAGCTGGAATTGAGGTAAAGTATGAATGGGCTTCCAAGAAAGCTTCGCGCTGGATTTAAGAGGATGAAACTTAATGTTGAGGTTGACGAGAGGACAAGCCTGGGGGTGAGTGCCTTCCTTGCTTATATCCGCGAGGATACCACGATCATGGAGCCATTGCATCCCAACACCCCCTTCTCAATCTAGGCCAAGAACGGAGCTGATTCAGGAGAGGGAGGGTCTCGACCCCCTTTCTGTATGGAGATCTCTATTCTTTTCCACTTCCCCTAACTTCTTCTGCAGGGTGTTGATACTACGCCACCTTGCATACTTCACCAAAATTTTCTTTCCAATGCCTCTTACCATCGAACAATAAGAAAAGAGGGCCTTCCTTGTTTTCATTTTAATTCTCATTTAAGTTTGAGTTATGGCTTTGGGTCCGTTCTACCACCAACATATACCTTCGACCTTTGTTGCCACGTGATGGTATGTAGATCTCGTCGTGTGGGATTTCAGGATCAGGGCTCAAGGATCCCTCCTCATTTAAATCGGCCATTGGAATGTCAGGTCCATAGGTGTCATAATGGTACTATTCACATTAATTAGATCCTCGTACTATGCGAGATAGCCGGTCCTTGAAAATATTAAATCTTTATGACAGTCGGGGTAAAAGGTCATTCGTCCCTCGCTCGTACCTGCATTCACCATATCATCCCCCCTGTAAGGTACTTTCCATCTAGGGTGATTATTAATATATCTCAGTTCACCCGTCCTCTCTGTCTCAGGGTCCGATATCACATCCCTTCTCTCGGAAGACACCCCATCCAGGTGTGTCCAATCCTTCCTTGCCAGGTCCTTACATGTGGAGGCCAACCTATTAGTGGAGGAGGGGTCCCATGTTGCCTCCCATATGTCGCTCATGATATGGATTCCTTCGTTAGCTAAGAAATCCATGAGGTTATTCGATGACCTCTTCACGTGGCTGGGGATTATGACTGGTATGGTTCACATTAACTGCAGGACCCTCTCCATTGTTGCTTCCAACTGCCATCTAAAGACCACTTTCGATAGGGGTGTTCCTTGCTACAACCTTTTTAACATATCTATGATGATGAGGGAATCCCCCTCAACAATAATTTTATTATAGCCATTTTCCTTAGTGAAACTAAGGCCTTCTTCCAAATCTAGGAGCTTTGCGGCATTGTTGCTGGTAATTCCTAGTTTTCCTGCATAGATTTTGAGGATCTTACCTTCGTTGTTGCGAAAAATTCCCCTCAAACCCGCCTACCCTAGATTGCCTTTGGACACCCTATTGAAGTTGAGTTTAATGAAACCTAGGGACGGGGGAATTTAATTACTTTAGATTTTTATACCATTTAAATATTATTATTATTGATGATTAACGTCCACTAAGATCGAATTGGTCTATCAGACCTTAAGAGGGTAAGGGTTTACTTGCAATTATTTAGAATTTTGTTTTTGTGCTCGAAAAGCATTAAGAGAAGCTTTCTAAGATCATGATAGTTTTGGTTGAGTTAAAAGGTTAAGAAGATTGGTACTCTGACAAATATTTTGAAATTGAGATCTAATGTGGGGTATAGGCTGGACAATCTAAGAGAAAGTGATTTTTATCTTCAACCTTCTTAGTGTCACAAAGATGACACACTCTTTCATCCTAGGGGGTTTTAGGAATTGACCAACGCCCAGTTTCACTATGGAGCTCGTGAGAATTTGTTCTTATCTTCACAATGCTTATTTTTTTCTTTACAGTAGAGAGATAATTTTGATCTTCTAGATTAGGGTTGATTACATCCTTATAATATCTTAATTTTCTTTTTTCCTCTAACTCTTTATCACACGACATTTTCTCCTCAAATTTTGATTTGATGATATTTTTAATGGTATCCTTATTATGCAAAATGGTGTCTTCCATGATTCCCCAATAGCTTAGCCAATACTAGGCACCTTTATTCCATCCTCGCATGAGTCAATGGTGGTTACGACTAGATTTTGAAGCAATTTTAGGAAGCATTTTGTCTTCCATGTTGTTTAACATGTTCTTATACATTAGGTATCTAGTCATAACCTTGCTCTCAATGGGGGAAAGGCTTTCCTCTAAGAGGAGGATGGGATAGGGCGTATTTCCTTTAATTTTTAGATTATAAGTTATAAAATTCTTTTGTATTTTCTCTATCTTTCTTTAGGTTATTACTATTATTACTTCTTTTTTTCGTGTGGTTCATGACATCGAAGACTAGTAGCTCGTTACATCCACAGAAACCCCCCTCGAAATCCGCAAGAGAGCATGGGGAGGCTAGGATTGGCGGGATATTGATTTCTCAACAACATGATCATCATACTCAACACCATGAGTATCTTATAGACCCATTAAGGGCATCACATGCCACTTACAAGGAATTGAACCTGAGTGGGGAGGAGAACTTCTTCCCAACCACCCAAGCTACATCCAATGGACTATTACTATCATTACTTATTTAATAGTATGGGACATTACACACCTCAACAAGCCTCCATGGGAATTTTAAAGGCTACCTACCTTAAGATGGTGTGTTTGATGAAAAGAGAAACCAACAAAGTTGAGCAAATTTATTTGTAAGATGAGTATGCATTCAATAGTATTACACAAATTCAATATACATATTTAACATTTATTTCCATGAAGGGATAACAAATGCATATGATTTCTAATCAAATGACTATCCTAACCAAAAATCAATTGTTTACTGCAGCTTCATGTTCCTTCCAATTTGTAAAGCCAACCAATTTCATAATTTGTGCAATTGCATATGGGTTTGGAATGTAGATCTTGGTATAGAAGGCGTCAAAAAATCAATATGCCAAAAACACTGTCATTCATTTCCCTTGACCCCATACAACCCTAAGTGTTGTAACTGAGCTCTAATGCCAACTGTAACATACCTCCTTTTTTCATTCTTATGTTGCTTACTAATTATTATTTTTTTTTTCACAAGAAAAAAATATTTATATTTCCATAAAAAGAAAATATATGGTGCCTTCTGGAAGGAATACAAAAAAAATCCTAAAACAAAATTTATCCGACTGTCGATCATATTTGTTCAAAAAAATTTATATTATACCTTGAGTTTGTCTATGCCGAGATTGTGTCCAAAACAAGAAATTACATGGCTGATCAAAATAGATATTCAAAACCATAGAAAATGATCCTCATTCATTATGGAAAACTGATAGCAAAGGAAAACCAAATACCAATCTCAGAAAGAGCAGGAGAAATCCCCTATGATATCGTCATTCAAATATTCATGCGAAGCAAACCTCCCGAAATCAAGGGTAAGAGCTTCTTTGGATACACCGTCTGCAACATAGTTTAGTTCATAGAAAATTTGATGGAATGAGATCCATTCAAAACCTTCCATGAACTCCAGGATATGATCAACAATTGATTGTAGATGCACATTCTGAACATTGCACTTTTTATTTTCCCACTCGATTACGACTTTTGAGTCTCCCATGACCTATAAATGAGTGATGCCCTGTTGGGAGGCAAGATGCAGAAGGATCATGAGGGAAACAAATTATGCTTTCATATTCGATCCTCTTCCCACTGCGTATCTAACGTGAAAATAGTAGTTGTTGGAGAGAAAAATAACAACGCCAACACCACAATGAGGAGGGTGGCCTTGGCTGGCTCCGTAAAAAACCCCCAAGGAGTACCCACTTCTAAATATGGCATGACAAGAATTTGAGTTTTCACCTTCCTAGTCTTGCATTTGAATGTTGCTTACTAATTCCTTTCTACTTCCCAAACCAATAGGATTTAAGAAGATATGTTATTCCCTATCCTCATAAGGCAACAAAATGGAATTATGGTGGCATACCATAACATGTCAATAGCTTGATGAGCATCCTATATTTTGA
>ML795754.1:308089-334697 GCA_009831015.1 Picea engelmannii
ATACATTCATATATGCAGTTGCTACTTGGGGGTATTACATTTCCTTCCCTCTTATTTTATGCATTGTCCTCAGTGCATCATATACAATTCTCATTCCAAAACAAAATCTTCAAGAAATCCAAAAAGATGCGGGTAGTCTTCCCGTATGACGTCCTTATGTTCCCATATAACATCTTCAAGAATGTAACAGGTCTATTGGATTTCATTTTCTCCATTCCTTTGTTATTGAGCCCTATTTCCTTCTGGTGCTCTTCTTTCCAAGTGTCTACTTCATGTCTTTATTCTTCAACTGCTTTTTCTCTATTTCATAGAGTTGCCTTGAGTAAGAATCCAACTCCCTATTCTTTCTGACACACCCTCAATATTCTAGCCACCATGCTATATGTATTCCTAAGTTTCCTCTTCCTTGCTGCACTCACCCTTCCAAGCTCATTTTTTTCACATATAACAATAAACCATTCCTAGTCTACAACATGTTATATGCATGATAAAATATTTCCACATGCACTAATGCATATCTATATGCACCAAAATTCATTGTCAGCATGCCTTGGTTCATCTTGTGAATAATCCTTGACATAACACTCTTTCTTTTCTTTTTTCTTTTTTTCATTCCAAACCTTTCTTGAACCTAATTCTTTATCCATATTTTGTTGCAAGATGTTCAAACTTTGTAACAACTTAGTGTTGATGTGGTTCTGCTTCTCTCGAGCTCTAATAATTTTCTCAGTATATTCCATGTGGCTCAAAACATCTCTTTGCAGACTCTTTATTGCCTTCACCAGATCAATACTTTCTACTCTGCCTTGTTTGTGCCCATTTCTTTAGTCTCAACATTCCCTAAGTTGACATTCAACCTCTTAAGTATCATCTATCTCACTAATATTCATACGGAATTGGCTAATTTTAACTTTAAGTCTGCACAAGGTGTAACCAAAAAAATCATCTGTTAAATTAGGCATAAAACAAATATGGGAAAATCACATCCCATTTCCAATCTCTGAAGGCCACCAAATTTTGACTTTCCGATGAAATCTGCTACCCATATTTGAAAATTGGGTGAGCAAATTGATTCTTCTCTTCCTCAAATTTCCAATGACTATTCATTTGCTCAATTCCTAGCTTTGATCAAAATTTTATGGTTGTCTGGAGTTCTGCTCTTTTCCCAAATTTAGACAGAAATTTCAAAAAAAAATTCACCTTTTTGTTGACATGGAACCCTACTAACCTGGCATGGCATGTGTCAACTGGGTCCACATGTCCTTCTCCACTGCTTCCCTGTCATACACCTCTTCCACGTTGGACAAGGATTGAGCATCTCACTCTCTACACAAGTCTAGATATCCAAATTTCCCAAAATCCTAGATATCCGACCATCTTGCCCCATCAAACTTTCGGATATCTGGAATCCAGAACTTTTCGAAAGTTCCTTTTTCAAAAATATTGAATGTATGGATTTTCGGATCTCCTCCTTTACGTGCATGCAGGTCCCACCTGTACATGATTGCCACTTGGCATCTACTAATTCACCTACCCTTGCTGACGTGTTCCATGGATAGGTCTCCACTTGGCACTTATTTTATTACGTGGCTCCCACATCAGAGTGATGTGTCCACCCATGTGGCCTCTACCCCCTTCTTCCTTGAGGCATGTGGTTCTGATGTGGTCATTATTCTTCATCCGACATATGGAATTTTGAAATAAGTCAATTTATTGAAATTCCGGATCTCAAGATTTTCGAATGGTCTGGGTTGCACCACACTGTTCCATCTTCCAACATTCAACATTCAAACATTTGGACTTTCACAAAAGTCCCATTAGTGGTTTATTTGGATTTGTGGATTTCCATATGATCTTGGTTTCACTTCTTGGTTATGATCCTCTGACCTATGCCCTATGTCTTGCCACCATGTCCCGCTAAGGTATCTATCCTGCTAACATGTCATCTGACATGGTACGATGATGTGTCACTTCCAATACCAATGTTGATGTAGCATCTGAATTAGCCTGCTAATGTGGCACTTCTGACACCAATGCTGATGTGTCATATGGCGTGGAATCCGAGATTTGGCATCTATATTTTTGCAAAAATCCATTTATGGATTTCTATATTTCTGAATATTCGGATCTAAAACTGCTCAAACTCTTGGATATCCACCATCTGGACCCTGGACCACAACTGCCACTGTGGCTAGCTGATGAGATCTCTTTGCCTAAATCCTGCCACTTAGTATCTACATCCTCACCATGTGAAATATACATCATCCATGACATCACTTCCCCACAAATTTTTTCCGAGTCTTACTTCCATGTCCAACATCTGATATTCATCAAAATTTCATATCCGACATCCACCCCTTTCAATAAGGAATCACCTTAAGGAACTCTGGATTCTTGGATGTTCGTATATCAAAATCCCACATCCAACATCTACCCCTTTCAATAAAAAAACTCCTTAAGGAGTTATGGATTCCCAGATGCCTAAATATCCTCCACTATGGGTGCATTGGTTCCACCATCAAGTTCCACATTGGCTCACTGTCCTTTGCTAGGTCTCACATCCATATCTAGTTTTTTCTCAAAATCCCTTTTTTGAGAACTTCCAAATTTGTAGATTGTCATGGTTTCATCTCCTGGTTCCACCTTTTGGCTTCCGACCCCCATAGCATGTTGCGTACTTTGTTGACGTACCCTTCCTACTAATATGTACTCTATCAGGGTGTTGACATGGTGTCGAAGTGGCTTGTTAACATAACATCCATCTTCAATGTGACTTTACATCTAGCATCCACCTGTTTCAAACCACATCTCGTTGTAGGGACCTCTGGATGCTTGAATGTCTAAGTATAGATCCAACATTCACCCCTCTTCAATAGGACTTCACCACAAGGCACTCTGGATGCATGGATGCTCAAATTCCTCTGCTCACATCCGCTATCCACCCCATTTTCAATGGGACTTTACCTCAAGGGTCACTAGATGCCCATAAATCCCTCCCACCACCCGCTCTGGATTGATCCAACGATTTATAATTGTGGATGACTTGATCTGACGATCCAAATCAGATGATGGTTCCACTTACCAAACTCCAAGGAATCAAGGATCCGACCATTGAGCTTTTTCAAAGAACTTCACCTTCTTGATCCTCCAGATCTTTGGATTTTCGCATGGTCTCGATTCCTCCCTCTAGGTTCTAGAATTTGGCCCTTGGGTCTCACGACATGACATGTTGGAAGAAGGATTTGACATTCCCCTCCACTGGACTGCCACCTGTCATCCCCACGTCATCCTTACATCATTGGTATGGAAAATCCCCAAGTTTTCAATTTTGTTTTCAAAATGCCCAAAATTCGAATTTCTCTCTCTAACCACCATGGAAACTCTGCAACTTGGCTCCTCACGACCCAATTAGGATTTGTCTGGACATTTCTATATTCACACCAACAATTTGACATCCTCACATCAATTTTCTCACGGAATTGAACTTCATAAACTGAACTTCTCGCCCAATTTCTCCCAATTCCATTGCGAAGGCTCTACAGTTGCTCCAATTTTGGTCTAGTTCTTTGCCCATACAACTCGAGTGTTGTAAACTGAAGATTTTATACCACATTGTAACATACCCAACCACCTAGCTAAGTCTTGTTACATCTATTCTTTAAACTATGATACCAAAAATTAACGTCCCTAGCCCCAAGCCGTGGCACGCCACAAACAATTTCTCTCTGATACAATACTTAACTATGCACAACATAGCTGTGTAATTTCTGTTGTACACACTTCCCTGCATAAACTACAATTTTGCAGCCTAACAAGCAAACCACACCATGCATACTCATGTACATGCATATTAAAAACATGTTATGCATTTATTTATATTATGTGTAGGCAATTCAATTAAACATGTCGGAAAAACAATCACATTAAACAACAATTAAGCATTCAAAGATATGGCACTTATCTTTCAATAAGCACCAACTAGCTTCACACCTTTGATGTTGCTCCCGAATTTAGATATTTTTGTTCCAACTCTCAAGAGTAGGTCACCCCCGAGCCAGGGCGATGACTCCTCTAGGGCAAAGGCACTCTGACTAGTCCCACTAAGGTCAAACAACACTCAATTAAGCAAATCTAAGGGCACCAAATCCAACAACAGTTCGAACTCACAACCTCTCATTCCCCTTAGCTTGTCCCACCTAAGGAATTGTACCCTTTCATTACTCCATAGTCCTTCAATTGTACCACTTCCCTTCTAGGGCTTCAACAATAGGCCGACCAAGAAGTCTCGAATCTTTGTGGAACTTGGAACACACAACTACTTTGAAGGAGGTTAGAATCACCCCACTAAGCCAACACATAGGAAAAATTATCCCATCAATTTCCCCACCCAAGGGGAAATGATACATAGGCTTGACAAACTGCTTCTTCACACCCAAACCACCAAGGATTTACATGGTTACCAACTAGAACAACTTGCAAATCCACTCTTTTCTTACCAACTCTCCCTTTAGTAGGAACACAATCCCTATTTATCTCAAACCACCTGTAGTTTGAATGAATGACATCCCCCCATACACACTAAGCCTCCAACTTAAGTATGTATGTCAACAACTTGACAAGTGGCACCAAAGTAACCACTTCCTCTCTCTTTGGAATTTGTCCCTCCTCAAAGACTTAGGATAAAAACATAAGCATGAAAATAACTTAGGCTTGGACCTTTTAGGATTTTTTTATTATATTCCTTGGCTCATTCCCCCTGGCTTAAGCCTCTCACAAGTCCCTTATCCCCCTTTGCTTCTCGTGGAGTCCTATCCCCCCATACTCTTTTTGTCTTGAGGTCTACATAAGTGAAGTATTTTTAATTAATTTGATAATGTGATTACAAGATACAAAGCTTGGCTCACCGGCCACAAGTTACAACTTCACATCTCACTAGCACCTTGTCCTAAACATCCACACATAAAATATGATCTAGCCCAAACATCCACACATACAAGGCACTCTGGCCCAAAACATCCCGACTTACCAGCCTATATGAACATATATACATTCGTATATATAGT
This sequence comes from Picea engelmannii, assembly GCA_009831015.1. NCBI lineage: Eukaryota > Viridiplantae > Streptophyta > Pinopsida > Pinales > Pinaceae > Picea > Picea engelmannii. The sequence goes on from ML795754.1 coordinate 313,153, forward strand.
TTCTACTTGGGGGTATTACGAAATATGGAAAAATTATAAGTCATTAAACACAATTCCCTATGTCTTTATATCATTTGATCTCATCTCTTAGACTATGCAATATAGTTTTCTATCCAATTTTGAGCAAATAGAAACCCAATATATAAGGAAATCAAATCTGTTACACTCACAAAGAAAGAAGAGAAATGCAAACCATGATGAGAAGGTTGGGTGTCCTATGTTCGATAAGTTGGAGGTGAAATTTGAAAGGGGAGTGGGAAATGAATTGTTGGAGCCAAACTGTAGGAGGTTAAATGTGAAAGAGGAGCTTGTTGAAGGCCAAATTTGAAACAACTACCTACAACCATCTTCAAATAGAGATAAATTATTGAAACACAAAAGTATAGAACCTTTATTTTTTTTCCACAAGCCATGTAGATTATTGAAACAAAATATAAATAAGAATTTTCAGAACATAGCTGAAAACTTATCTTTTGAATGTTGCAAGCCATGCAATCAGAAAAGTGAGCAATTTCGACCCAACCACAGGTAGTCCGCTATGGACACCACCCCCTAGCGGGGCTATGATATCACTAGGGTGAAGAAGCAATGCATAATACACATGATAACCTCTTAATTCACAAAGTAAGAATATTAGTAAACCCACATTTCATTGTTGAGTTTTTGAAGACAGAGTAGCCCTTGGCACCTACAATACCTGCCCACACAACACAGGGATGTCTTCCTTCTCTTCTCCATAGTCCCTCATAAGTATCATCCCTTTAGTGCTATTCAATGTGTGTATGGAAGGGTCTAGGATGACGTCCCTCAGCTCCAGTGGAAATGATCTTGGTTCTTGGACTTTCCTAGAGTTCTTATGGCAACATTTCATGGTTTTTCCATCACATGCTATGGTAGGCTCATTTTCTCAACAATAACTCTCATTTTTCTTCTTTTCCCCTCTTCCAAAAATTATCTCCCATTTCCCATTCTAATTTCCCTTTTTGTTGCATGAGTGAAATATGGCAAGATAGTCCTAATTGAACTCTTCCGAGTTCCAAGAATGTAGGGAATACAACTTGCTAACTTTTATGAAATGATGGCTTAGATTGAGGAATTTATTTCCTCCACTCCTCTTAACCTCTTTTAACTTTGCAAACTTAGATTTTGAAATGAGTGAAGGTTCAAGGTAACATAAGGTAGATGTTTCTAGGCATAAATCCACCAAGACCCCCTCACCTTTCCCCTATTGTGGTATCATATACCTTTTAGGTGCTCTTGCTCCATCGACCTTGGTAATAAATGGGTAATCTTAAGATGCTCCCAGTATGGAAGCTATTAAAACACATTTTGTATTTTCATCCCAGTTGGTATTTTCTCTATGTAGGTGTAAAAAAACCTGAGATCATCAAACATAGGTTCCCCATTTGACTCAAAAAATCTACGTTTTCCTCTTCCATCTCTATTTCATATGCCCTAAGTGACTCTATTGGTGTGATTGTTTCAGGTCTATGGGTTCTCTTAGATTTCCCATTGAAAGTGAGAGTTTCTCTTTTGTAAGGGCGATCCAGATCTAGGAGGAAAACTGTTGAAAATTCATAAACTTCCTTTCGTACATCTTCGTACCACCAAGCCCTTATAGAAGGTATGAAACATTTGCATCCATAACACCCTTTTGTTACAAGTATTGCATTGCCATTATATAAAGAACACATTAGTGTCAACTTGGAAAGTGGCACCAAAAATATGTCAAACAACATGATGGATGTAAACTAATAAATCAACATGCTTATGGGAGAAAACACCTAATGAGATGTCATTTTTGGGATTGTATGTGTAGAGTAAGTCATTAATCACAACCCATGTCTAAAGAGAGTTACTCAAAATGACCAAATTTATCTTGATAATCACATGTGGTGTATTCACATAAGCTATACAACTAAAGAGACTTATTCGCCAAAATGGGCCTTGATACATCATATACTTGTACACCTTCCCATTAATGCTTCAATTCATTGTTCATTGTTGGAGGTAGACATACATCCTATTGACTTGTCTTATACTTGGAATCATAGGAGCCAACACAAGATGTTCATTCTTCATGGACCACCATGGAGAATATTGTTATTGATGGCTACCACTGTCTAAACAAAATAGTTGGTGTTTTAGAGGGAATACAAGTTAACAATGTCCATGACTATTCTCAATTGCAAGATTTGTTTTCCATGAATTTCTTGTGCCATGTATCCTCTATATGCTTCATGGCTGTTAAATTGGTTGGGATACACACAACTCCAAGATCACTTATTTGTGAATCATGCAACCCTTGCAACATGGAATTTTTTTTATAATGAAATCTTCTTTGAATCCTTGGGAGTATAGGAATGTGCGTCAATATATTAATGGGAGGACCTGTTTTACCATGTTTTATTTATTTATTTAGTTTTTTTAAAAACTTGTGATACTGATCATTTCCACTTTCTAGACATCATCGTTTCTACATATTATTCTATGTAAATAATATAATCATTGGGACAAGCATGATATGATACATACTGAACATCCAACTTTTTGGGTTGTTGATTTGCCCCTCCATATCTACTATTGAGGATATTATCAGTGGGAAATACCTTATCTTTGAGAAATCTACAATTTGTAAGCAATACCAATGTATAATGTCATCAAACACATGCTCGTATCCCTTCTAAATTGCCTTTTTATTATTATAAGATTCATTAAAATAGAGTGAGTTTAATGGTTAGTTACCTCAATAGTGATGGGAGACACATGCATAACATACCATACATTTCTTTCAAGTTGTACAATAACATCGTTGTCCCTAGTTGTGTAGACCCTGACCCATTTCCAAAGAGAGGAGTGGTGGAAGTGGATCTCAAGCTTTGGAAAAATGTATTAGTGATATTGGCATCGTCCTTAAGCTCATCTTGCTCGAATGCATTTAAAAACATTCCCTCAAAAGCAGGATTATCCCATAAATAATCATCCATACCAAATTATGTATCATTGTTTTTATCCCTAATATGTGAAGAACCAACAATGTTATAGACATTCTAAATCGGTGACTAAGGACATATTGATAATTGAATATGTGGTTGATCCCATTCTTGGTATGCTTCCTCTCCAAGTTCTACTCATTTATCAATGTTCTCTCAATTTGAAATCATGGTGGGGTGCATCGATAGTTGATAGATGGGTTGCTTACCGTCTCAATCCTAAATGCAGAAATATTAAACATTAAATAAATGATATTAGTAAACATGATGCATTTAGTATGTTGATACATTCAAAAACATTTATTTAAAACATGATCAAAATATTCAAATACACATGCATCCAAATATTTTAGAAAACAAATTTCAAATTAAGCAAAACATTTACATCAATTCCATTAAACATCCAAAATATAATTACTTCATCTTTCTATTTAGCCACATGGGGATGTCTAATGGTAGTCCCAATGCAAGTCACCTTTGACAAGTTGTTGGTGGTCTATGAAAGTTATAATTAATTAATAATTGATCATGAGGATATGAACTATGTATTGCATGCATGCACAACAAATATTGACACCTTTATTTTCATAAAGAACTCTTTGCCATTTAGGATGTCAATTTTTGGGTGATGGTTTCTTTGATCTTGATGGATAAAAAGTTTTAAGACCACTTGGGGTTTGCCTCTAGTAAGAAGGTAGAGGCACTCACAAATATCCAAGGAATCAATATGTTTCTCAATTAAAACATTAGGCAAGTTTCAATAACAAGGGATTTGACCCTTGTCATTCAATCACTTATTCTTGGTTAATCTTTGAAAGAATCAAGAGTGCGAAGAATCACTTGGAGAGTGGTCTCCCTAGTTAGAAAATTTAGTATTGTATCCTTCTTATGGATCAAGAGAGAGCTTAGAAAAGAAGTATATTACATGGAAACTAAAGGAGAAACCTTTCTTGAAGGTGCATTCATTTTGATGGATAGTAGGTGGAAAAGATAATTCCCTCTCCCCTACCATAATCATGGTCTCATGATGGGTGTTTTATCGCAAGGGGATCACATCTAAACTCCCCTTGTAGGGCATGATCCTCCCCTTTCCACATGTAAACTCCCATCCATGCAGAGGACAAGAGCTATAAACAACTTGGGGTTGACCTCCCTTTGATCCTTCCATCACATTGATTGTGGTCATTAATACCAACATTTGTCTAGTTGACCTTTCTACATACAATCCGTCAAAGTGTAGCTTGTGCTTAATGTTGGTTGATGAGCCCTTGAATTTCCTACTTTTGCTCATCCTTATTGACTATTTTACCTTCCATAAGCCCTCCAAATACTCATTTTTGTACTTGAATTGTTGTCATAATTATCCATTATTTCCATAATTATCAATTATTAGCCATTTCAATTTATCTGGTATTTGCTCGTGAATTGATGTGTTTGGCATAATTATGAGATCATAGTGACAAGATATTTAGGTTTCATAAGTAACTATGTTGAATGGTGTCATTTTCATATGTTGTAGAATAGTATGTTGTTGAATATTGTTCTACAAAATGCTAATGAATCCAATTATGTAGCCTCATGCTAGATGTTGCCGATGAATATGATTTTGTAGTTTCCCATCGAATGCTATTGATGAATCCCAATTCTACAACCTCTTGTTGAGTTATGTTGGTGAATTTGGGTTGATAAATTTGGTATGTATGTACTATATAACTTATAGCTATCTCAAAATAATGGATTTGTGATACATAATATATTACTAATTTAAAGGGTGTGTTCTAGAACTTGTAGCTATGTCAAAGAATGGATTTGTGATGTGGAATGTGTCATAAAGACAATAGTTATTACAAAATCCCACAATCCAACATTATATGGGTTTCAAATGTGCCTTTCACGACCTGGAACAATGAGATAATGGGAAATATCTCATGGTAGCCATGCAACAAGTCAAGCAGTTACAAAAGGAAAAGTAAAATTGACCACTTCTCTAATTATTCATAATGGCTAGAAACATATCGTCGATTTGTAGGAATTTTGTTGGAGGAAGCCATGAATTTATTTGGGTATATTCCAACAGATATCCAAGCTCTCTATTTTTATTTAAATTATTTTTTGTAGCATAGGATAGGTTAGCAATGAAACTAGCAAGAGTTGGGATTAGTTTCCCTTTCCATTGTCATTATAATTTCAAATTTATCAGCTCACGTGAGATTTGATTTATTATTTCCATTTACTTGTCGTGTATATCATTTTTGTTTGAGGGATTCAATACCTTGCTTGTTTTAGAGTAAGAGACCGCTATGAAGCAAGCAACTGGTGGCTGAATCCACTCTACCCATTGATTAGATTGCATGTTATTTATTTATTTAATGGTTGTAGCTTTCTTTCACTATTTCATTATATATTCTTTGTTATTTTAATTTTATTATATAGCTGCATTTGTTCAAGAATCCATGATTCTTTAGCTATATGTTCTTTGGCCAAAATATTAATCACACATTCATTCTATAGCTACAACTACTTGTGGATTCCTCTCTTAGCATGCCACAACCATGTGGTTGGATGAGGAATCAATTTGTGGGGTTGAACAACACACTATAGGGTAGATTTACTTGCTTTTAGTAGATTGACTTTCCTTTCCATAACATTTCAATATTATTTAATGGCTCTTTATTTTCAACAATTACATTAAGTCTCTGGGAAGTGAAGGTACTTAAAAGCATTAATCCTGAAGAGGCGAGAGGGTATTGCATGCCCTAGACAACTTATGCTATAGAATACCTACACTCTTGCTAGATTTAGTTAGTCACTATAGTTAAGTTAATATTCCACATCACTCATAGATTGAAATAAAGGACATTTCAATAGCATTTGAATCCTTTATGGTTGCATTGCCTATGCAAAACACCTCTAAACAAGCTTATGCTTCCCTGGTTGATAATTTAAGTGAAATTAAGGGTTTCAATGGTCTTTATTGCTGCAATTGTTTCACTATACCACTTTTTGGCACTATTGCCAGGGAGGTTCTAAGATCACAAACATAAAAAATGCCTCTGAAATTAAGGTTTCATTCTAAAGGGGAGAACAAACTAGAGTTCTCGACTGTTCCCTTTACAATGGTCATATTTCTCTAATTTGAGGATTTTTGTAGCTTTGACTTTGAAGCACCAAAAGACATTTATGCCTTGGATGAATCATGTTGTAAAACCATTATACTACTGAAGTGTTCTCTTATTATATTCACATTTAGTAGCTTTATTTAATTGCATGCTTCCATGTAGGGATGAACTAGATCTACTTTGTGCAAAACAATTTTCAAAATTGGTGCAATGTGATCTATAAACGGTCGTGGATATTCCATTGGAACAGTTCGTCACTACAGATACGATAAATAAAACTGAAATCTACACCATGAAGGTTATTTTTTTTTAGATTCCATAATATTTAGTTACTGATTTTCTGCTTATGCATGAAATAGATAAAATGTGGAAAATAGAGAACAATACAATACAATCACATACCATCCACAAAATAACACAAAGATTTTCTCTGGGAAACCCTTATGGTAGAAAACTCAGCTAGAAGGTGAAGCTGCTCTGCTCTCTTTTCTCTAGTATGAAAATAATGCGAGTACAAAGGATGACGCACTCTCTATGGAGTTACTTGAGACTTGTGCCCGATTAGGCTGCTATAGAACATTAACGCCCTCTATTATACTCTCTAATTTCCCACTCCCATTTGTTCTGCTATATTATGGAACAAAATACAATGACATATAATGGAACCCCTTCTCCTCTTATTATCCCGGTATTTAACATAACCTGATAGCCATCTAGGGGTAGCTTTTTGACTTCCCCAAACCTCAATTGTGATAGGGTTTTGGACCTCTAGAATCTTCTTGAAATTACATACGTGGCTAGCCCCATATACATGAGTAACGGGGGATGACATGGAATCCTCTCATACCATGGTGGTCAACACGGTAGGTCAACAAGGTCTCGATATCTAAATAGCATCATGGGGTCCAAGCTATGTGGGGAAGTTTTAACCCAAAAAAATGTCGTTTGATGCCTCAAAATGGCTCTGGAAGGTTTAAAACCCCAATTTTCCAAACTGGGACCTGCCATTGAAATGACCCCACAAGATGATTCCTTCATTTTTTCCCACTTAATTTGAAAGCATGGATATAGATGAAAAATAATATAATGATCCAATCCAGATCATACCTCCCCATTTATGGAGGATTTTGGTCCCAAAAATATTTACTGAATGAGGTGAGGAAATTTTTCCTCTACCTTCTCCCCGGAGTACCACTTTGCATTCCATGGAAGTTTTCCTTTCAACCCAACCTGCCAAAGGTCATGTTGCCCCTGTCTTGTAATTTTAGATCGCTTCTGAAAAACTACGTCCTTTTCCAACTCTGCCTGAGCATCTGGTGCTAAATCCTCTATGGAATGTAGGACCTGCTCCTTCTTCTGATCCAACATGGAGGGCTCATAGAGTTTGAGTTTCTCCACATTCACTATTGAGTAAATGCACATGTATGGGGATAGACTAAGTTTGTAGGCGTTAACTCCCACCTTTTACAATACCTCAAAAGGACCATACCATAGATCCCTTGATCTTCTTACGAAGACCCTATAGTATTTCCTTATTAAACTATAACCATACTTTGTCTTCCGCTCTAAATGTTTTGTCCATTATGTGCTAATCATGTGTAGCCTTGTACTTTTTCTATGACTTCTTCAATGTCTCATGTACTTGCAAATGGATCTGCCTGATATTTTCAACAAATGTTTTCTACTTTTAATGCATCTCCTGTGAGGTCTTCCCTCACTCCTCCATTTTGTCCATATACAACATCTAGGGGTGAAGGTGCCGAACATCCAAAGCAAGTTTCAAAAGGTGAATTACCGGTAGAAGTGTGGATTGCTCTATTATGAGAATGTTTATATAGATCATATTTTCATATTAGGTCTTCAGATGCTTATGATTGTAACCCCTTAAAAGATGCACCAAAGTCATGTTGACTACTTCTATTTGTCCACCTGTTTGTGGATGGAATGTTGTAGACCTCTTGAGATTAGTGTCCATCTTCTCCCACAATGTAGTCTAGAAGGCACTGATAAACTTGGTGTCCTTGTCTGAGATGATGCTCTTTGGTATCAAAAAGTGCATCCATACTTTTTCAAAGAACAAGCTTTTTGCTTCTTGTCCCTTGATGGTCTTTTTACAAGGCATGAGAATGCAAATTTTGTTGAGCCTGTCAACTACCATGAATAGATAGTCATGTACCTTCTTGGTTGTTGGTAAACCTCCCACAAAATCCAAGGAAGTACTTTCCCAAGGTGAAGTGGGTACATGTAAAGGATGGTATAGACCTTTCTTCTTGTTACTGGGCTTGCTAGTACAACAAAGTATACATCCTCTAATATACCGTGCTACATATTCTTGCATTCTAGGCTAGTATACATACATTTCTAAGTTGGAAATTGTCTTCCCAACACCAAAATGTCGTGCAACCTTAGAGGTGTGAGCCTCTTTGATAAGCTACAAATGTTCAACTTCAGGGACACAAAAATTGTCGAGCTTGTAGAGTAAGCCATTCTGGAAATGATAGTCAACCTTGTTGTCACCTTCTTTTATATGAATTTGGCCTTGTAGCTGTTGAAACAACTCCATAAAGACATCATCTTCCATGTATGCCTCTTTGTATGCATCATGGGTAAAACACTCCATGTGCATCAGAGTTCTCAAAGATGTAATCTTGGATGTGGGTGGCCGTGAAAGCTTGTATGCCAACTTCTTTGTGCTACTCGTCTTATAATTTATGACCAAATGAAATTGCTATAAGAACTCCATCCATTTGTAGTTCTTGGTTTGTTGTAAATTACTCTAGTCCTGAAATACTAGAGTGACTAGTGATCTATGTGGATGATGGTCTCCTCTCCCATCAGATAGTGCTTCCACTTTTTGACAGCTTGTACGAAGGAATATAGCTCCTTGTTGTAGGTAGGGTAATTGAGGACCGCCCCATGAAATACTTCAGAATGATAGCAGACACGCCTTCTGCCTTGCATCAAGAGTGCTCCCATGGCATACCCACTTGCATCTATCTCCACTTTGAATGACTTATGCAATTTTGGTAGTGCGAGCACTGATTCTTGACTGATCTTTCTTTTCAGCTCCATAAATGCCTTATGTTGATTCTTTTCCCACTGAAAAATCTTACTTCTTGTTGTTATTGCATGGAGTGGTGCAACTATTGCTAAAAATGAAGCTATGAACTTCTGCAAGTATTGAGTTGCCCCAACAATGCTCCAAAATTCTATGCAATTTGTAGGAATTGACCATTTCATGATGGCCTCCATCTTGGCAAGATCTATCTTGAGCTCACCTCCACCGATCACATACCCTAGACAAACCAAATACCGATGAGAAAACTCTCATTTCTTGAGATTGGCCAATAGATGGATCTTCTTCAAGGTCTCTAACACTTGCATAAGATGTGAGATGTCCTCCTCCCAAGTAGCACCATAAACCAATATATCATCCAAATAGACAATAAAAAATGAATCTAGATACATGCATAAAACATCATTCATTAGTCTCATAAATGTAGTTGGTGCATTTCATAATCCAAATGGCATAACCAACCACTCATACAAACCTTGCCTTGTCTTGAAGGCAGTATTCTAAGTATCTTCTTCTTTGACTCGTACCTAGTGATATTCTGATTTAAAATCCAACTTAGTGAAGTACTTGGCATGTTGCAGTGTGTCCAAAAGATCATCGATCCTGGGAAAAGGGTACTGATTCTTTAGTGTAATCTTGTTCAATTCTGTGTAATCTATACACAATATCCAAGTCCCATCCTTCTTGGGCACAATTTTGATGGGTGACCCACAAGTTGAGATACTTGGTCAAATCACACCTTGCTCCAACAACCATTACAACTGCTTCTTTACTTCATTTTCTTCCAGAATAGACTGTCTATAGAACCCAATATTTGTCAATGGGAAGTCTAGAAATAATTGGATTTCATGCTCCACTTCCCTCTTAGGTTGTATCTCTTTAGGCTCCTGTAACACTCTACTATATGGATCTAGAAACTCATCTAATTCATTTTTCTTCTCCTTAGTACACCCTTCCAAGGATGTCTTTACTTTTACCGACTCTTCACCAGACTGATTTCCCCTTAGGAAAAGTAAAACATATTTCTTTCTAGAACTGATCAATTTCTTAACTTGATTGGCACTTACCAGTGACATTTTTTTCCTTTGTGCACATTGATGATGAATCTCGTCCTTGATGAGGTGGTACTGGTTGGATATCTGCATGAAGATGGCATCCCTCATATACATGTAGGGGCTTCCAAGAACTACTCTGCATACATCCAATGGTACTACGTCTAATTGTACTTCATCTATAAAATCAACATTTACAATAAATTTAATCTTGCATGCTTTTTTACCTTGATCTTTGTGTCCTTGTTTATCCAACCCAATGGATAGGGGCTAGGATGATCATGAACCTCCAATCCAAGTTTGTTGAGGAGATCCGCTACTATGAGATTATCCTGTGAACCAAAGTCGAATAGAGCATATATCTTGGTCTTCTTGACATGAATCTTGATATGGAATATTTTGTTCATCTCCTTCTCTTCCTGGTGATGAAGCCTATTTAGATTGACCACCTTCCACATTGATTTGTAGTAAATCTTATCATCAACATCCGAGCTACTTTCAACCTGATTGGTTGAATATGTGGCTAGAAGATTCTTTTTCTTTATGTCCTTGTAGTTCTTTGGGTTCAAGTCTAGATGTAGTTTCCAACACTTTTCCTTTGTGTGGCCATCAATGTTTCAAAGGTTGTTGGGATATTTTCACTGATGTGTAGAGGTTGTTGTCTTCTTATCCCCCCCCCTTCCACTTCTTCTTATTCCCCCCCCTTTCCACTTCTTGTTCCCCTCCTTGGAATCTCCCTGATTCTCTTTCTGCTTAGAACCACTCAATTTCCCCTTATTTTGGCCTATGTTTTCCACAGATGATTGTGTAAACCCCCCATATACTTGAGGAGAACATATGGGTTCTTGGGAGAGATACCCATCATGATGTTCATCTTCATGAACTCAGTGTTGTATTCCTGTACAATTTACCTATTCCTCTACTTGGATTAGTGCCACCAGATCCATTGGTCCTCTACATACATGATAGGGTAGAATTCAAACTTGATGAGGGTTTTAAACTTCTCCCTCCTAGTTACTGGTGGATCACCCTCCATCCTAAGTGTTTCCTTATGGATTTCCCACTAGGTTAAAGCATGGCCCTCTAACTTGAATCTAACAAATGAAATATTTTTCTCTTCATTTATATGGTGAACACTAAAATGAACTTCTAGTTGTTGCAACCAATGATTTAGTTTTAATGCATCGATCTCACTTTGGTATGGATTTATGTCCACTTTTGCTTCCATATTGAATAAGGACTTTGAAGGGTTTATGGAACTGGAACTCGACTACTCTTTCTCAAGTTCTTTCCATGACTCCTTTTTTGGATCTTCATTATCTTCCAATTTCCCATCTGATCTGATCTCTGAGTTCGAGCCTCCAACTTATCTGAACGGTTTGATATTACTAGCTAGAGACACCATGAGGAGGGATATATTGTGAGATATGTCAACGACTTGCTCTTCCAACCTCGAAAATAACTCCTCTGTCAGATCTTGAGGGTTGTTATGAACATACTCGTATGCCATGGCTAGGGTTTCTGCTACTTCTCTTTAAGTTGATTCCAAATCCTGCAAATTTCCACAAATACCCCAAGAAAACCTACTCTGATACCGATATGATCTGAAAATTGTCGTGGATATTCCACTAGAATAGTTTGTCACAACACATCTGACAAATAAAACTGAAATCTACAGTATGAAGGTTAAATTCCTCTAGATTCTAGAATCTTTAGTTATTGATTTTCTGCTTATGCATGAAATACATCAAATGTGGAAAATAGAGAACATTAATATACAATCACAAACCTTCCACAAAATAACAAAAATATTTCCTTTGGGAAACCCTTACGAGAGAAAACCCCAAAAGAAGGTGAGGCTGCTTTGATCTCTTTTCTCTGGTATGGAAATAATGCAAGTACAAAGGATAAGGCACTCTCTATGGAGTTACCTGAGACCCGTGGCTTGTTAGGATGGTACAGAACATTAAACCCCTATGTTATGCTCTCTAATTTCCCACTCCTAGTTGTTTTGCTCGACTATGGAACAAAATAAAATAACATAGAATGGAACCCCTTCTCCTCCTAGTGGTCTGGTATTTAACATAGCCCGATAGCAATCTAGGGTTAGATTTTTTACTTCCTCAACCCTCAATTGTGATAGGATTTTGGACCTTCAAGAGTATTATTGAAATTACAAATGTGGATAACCCCATATGCATGAGTAACGAGGAGTGACGTGGCATCCTTTCGTACCATGGTCGTCAACGTGGTAGGTTAACTTGTGGGAGGATTTTTTTTTGCATACATGCTTTGATTGACGTGATTTTTCATTGTTGGAAAGGTCTCGATGTGTAGAATTAAGTCATGGAGACCATGTGAGGCAGGGAAAGTTTTAACCCCCCAAAAATGTCGTTTGATGCCTCAAAATGGCTCTGGAAAGTTTTAAACCCCAATTTTCCAAATTGGGACCCACCATTAAAATGAACTTGCAAGCTGATTCGTCCAATTTTTTCCACTCTGAAAGCATCAATATGGATGAAAAATAATATAATGATCCATTTGGATCATACCTCCCTATTTATGGAGGATTTTGGTTACCAAAAAATTTATTGAATGAGGTGATGAAAATTTTCCTCTATCTTCTCCCCGGAGTACCACTTTGCTTTTCCTGAAGTTGTCCTTTCAACCCAACCTGCCAAAGGTCATGTTGCCTCTATCTTGTAGTTTTGGACCGCTTATGAAAAACTGTCTCCTCTGCCAACTCTTCTTGATCATTTGGTGCTAAATCCTTTATGGAAGGTAGGACTTGCTCCTCCTCCTGATCCAACATTGAGGGCTCCTAGAGTTTGATATTCTCCACATTCATTACTGAGTAAATGCACATGTATGGGGGTAGATTGATTTTGTACCTATTATATCCCACCTTTTGCAATGCCTCAAAAGGACCATACTACAGAGCCTTGATATTCTTACCAATACCATGTAGTCTTTCCTTATTCAGCTGTAATCATACTATGTCTCCCACTTTAAATGTTCTCACCACTATGTGTTGTTCATGTCTAGCCTTGTACTTTTCTTGTGACTTCTTCGGTGTCTCCTGTACTTGCAAATGGATCTTCCTGATCTTCTCAACAATTTTTTCTAGCTTTTAATGCATCTCTTGTGAGGTCGTCCCTCACTCCTCCTCATTGTCCATATACAACATCTAAGGGTGAATTTGGAAAATATCCAAATCAAGTTTCAAAAGGTGACTTACCAGTAGAAATGTGGACTTCTCTATTATAAGAATGTTTTACATAGATCAAATTTTCATCTCAGGTCTTCGGATGCTTCTAATTGTAACCCCTCAAAAGTTGCACCAAAGTCCCGTTGACTACTTATGTCTTCCCATTTGTCTGTGGATGGAATGTTGTATACCTCTTGAGCTTAATGTCTATATTCTCCCACAATGTGGTCCAAAAGGCAGTGAGAAATCTAGTGTCCTTGTCTGAGATTATGCTCTTTGGTATCCCAGAGTGCACCCATACCTACTCAAAGAACAAGTTTGTTGCTTCTTGTCCCTTGATGGTCCTTTTACAATTCATGTTAATGCACATTTTGTTGAACCTATCAACTACCCCGAATATATAGTCATTTCCCTTCCTGGTTGTTGGTAAACCTCCCACAAAATCCATGGAAATACTTTTCCAATGTCAAGTGGGTACATGTAAAGGATGGTATAGACCTTGCTTCCAGTTACTAGGCTTGCTGGTACACCAAAGTATACATCCTCTAATATAACATGCTACATCTTCTTGTATTATGTGCCACTACACATACCTCTATAAGTTGGAACCTCCCAACACCAAAATGTCCTGCAACCTTGGAGGTGTGAGCCTCTTTGATAAGCTGCAAACGTTCACCTGTAAGGACACAAAGCTTGTTGAGCTTGTAGAGTAAACCATTCTAGAAATTCTAATCATTCTTTTTCGTTGCATTCTTCTATATGAATTTTTCCATGTAGCTATTGAAAAACCTCCTTGAAGTCCTCATCTTCTATGGTTTCCTCTTTGTATGCATCGTGGATAAATGACTCCATGTGCATAAGAGTTCCCTAACTTGTAATATTGGATGTAGGTGGCTGTGAAAACGTGTCTACCAAATTGTTTGTGCTACCCTTCTTATACTTTATGACCAAATTAAACTGCTATAGGAACCCCATTCATTTGTAGTGCTTGGTTTGTTTTAACTTACTATGGGCCTGCAAATACTAAAGAGGTTGATGATATGTGTTGATGATCGTCTCCTGTACCATCAGATAGTGTTTCCAGTTTTTGACAGCTTGTACCAAGGCATAGAGCTCATTGTCGTAGGTAGGGTAATTGAGGAACACCCTGTGAAATAATTCAGAATGATAACAGACAAGCCTTCCTCCCTGCATTAGGAACCCTCCCAGAGCATACCCAATTGCATCTGCCTCCACTTCAAAGGGCTTCTACAAGGTTGGTAGCGTGAGCACTGGTGCTTCACTGGTCTTTCTTTTCAACTTATCAAAGGCCTTCTGGTGATTCTTTCCCCACTAGATACTCTTACTTCTTGTTGTTATTGCATGGAGTGGTGCAACTACTACTGAAAACAAATCTATGAACTTTCGAAAGTATTGTTCTACCCCAACAATGCTCCAAACTTCTATGTAATTTGTAGGAATTAGCCATTTCATGATGGCCTCCATCTTGGCGGGATCTATCTTGAGTTTTCATCCACCGATCACATACCCCATATACACCAAAGAATGTTGAGCAAACTCTCATTTCTTGAAATTGGACAATAGTTGTATCTTCTTCAAGGTCTCTAACACCTACATAATATGTGAGATGTCCTCCTACCAAGTCACACTATAAACCAGTATATCATCCAAATAGACAATAACAAATGAATCTAGATATGAGCATAAAACATCTTTGATTAGTCTCATAAATGTAGCTAGTGTGTTGCATAAACCAAATGGCATAACCAACCACTCATGAAAATATTGCCTTGTCTTGAAGGCAATCTTCTAGGTATCTTCTTATTTGTTTCATACCTGGTGATATCCTGATTTCAAATCTAGCTTAGTGAAGTATTTGGCATGATGTAGTTGGTCCAACAGATCATCGATCGTGGGAAGAGTGTATCGATTCTTTAGTGTAATCTTGTTTAATGCCCTATAATCGAGACACATTATCCAAGTCCCATCCTTCTTGGGAACAATTATGATGGGTGACCCACAAGGTGAGGTACTTGGTCGAATCACACCCTACTCCAACAACTACTGCAACTGCTTCTTTACTTCGTTTGCTTCCAAAAAAAACTGTCTATAGAGCCCAATATTTGGCAAGGGGGAGTCTGGAAATAATTGGATTTCTTGCTCCACTTCCCTCTTAGGTGGTATCTCTTTAGGCTCCTGGAACAATCCCCTATATGCCTTTAGCAACTCCTCCAATTCATTTTTTTCTCCTTAATACACCCTTCTAGGGATTTCTTTACATTTAACAACTCTTCACTAGACCAATTTTCCCTTAGGAAAAGTAACACATATTTCTTGCTGGAACTGATCAATTTCTTAGCTTGATTGACACTTACCAACAATTTTTTTTATTTGCCTTTGTGCGTGTTGATAATGAATCATTTCTCGTCCTTGATGAGGAAGTACTAGTTGGCTCTCTGCATGAATATGGCATCCATCATATACCTATAGGGGATTCCAAGCATGACTCCACATACATCCAAATCTACTTCATTTATAAAATCAACACTTGCAACAAATTTAATCGTTCACTGCTTTGTTCCCTTTATCTTTGTGTCCTTGTTTTCCCAATCCCATGGATATGGGATAGGATGATCATGAACCTTGAATAGAAACTCGTGGACCAGATCCGCTACTATGAGATTAGCCTATGAACTAGAGTCAGACATAACATCTATCTTGGTATTCTTGACCTGAATCTTGATGTGGAAGAGTTTGGTCATCTCCTTCTCTTCCAGGTGATGAAGGCTACTTAGATTCACCTCCTTCTTCATTGATGTGCATAAAATCATATCATCCACATATAAGCTACTTTCAATCTGATTAGTCAAATACGTGGCTAGAAGATTCCTTTTCTTTTCATCGTTCTTGTGGTTCTTTCGGTTCAACTCTGGATGTAGTTTCCAACACTTTTCCTCAGTTTGGCCATCAATTTTGCAATGATTGAAATGGTCGTTGGGATCTTTGCACTAATGTGTATTGTTTGTTTTCTTCTTATGTTTTCCCCATTTCCACTTCTTCTTCCCCTCCTTGGAATCTCCTTGGTTCTCTTTCTGCTTAAAATCACTTGGTTTCTGCTTCTTTTAGCCTATGTTTTCCAGGTACTATGCATGTACAAATGCCTCATCCATTGTTCTTGGCTTGAATAACATCACATGCTTATGTAGATGACTATGTAAACCCCGCCAGATACTTGAGGATTACATCTGGGTTCTTGGGAGATATACCCAACATGATGGGCATCTTTTTGAACTCAATGGTGTACTCCTATACACTTTTCCCGTGCCTCTACTTGAAGTAGTTCCACCAGATCGATTGGTCCTCTGTTGGAGATATTACACACTCACCTAGGTAATTATTTTCATAAGGTTGGTATTCTAATGTTGAGGGCGCTTCCATAGATGAGAATATTCCCTTGCAAATTAGGGTGCCTCCTACAAAATAGGGCGCCTTCCTGCTTCAGTTCAGAGTTAGTTACACCTTAGTTAGACCAGTGGAGAATACTCATGCATGGAAACCTCAATTTTATCACTAACAGTTACATGTTCACCTCATTTTTCTCACAAGGAGGGTGCATATCTCATGCATGTGGACAAGAGGGTGCATATCTTGTGATTACATGTGTTTCTCTCACCTCCACATGTATGACTCAGTTAACTAATGATTGCATGGACCAATTAACTAGGACTAGGTGGAAGATTACTTCGGTTTCTTTCAGTGAGTGTCTAGATATAGAGTATATCATGTGTATTATTCATTTTACTCATATAGTTAACACAATTCATTCTTTCTCTCAAGCTTGTCTCTCTTTCTCTTCTCTCTCTCATAAGATTTGTGTGATTTTTCTACTAGCTAGGTTCTCTGTGACAAGTTTCCATGAAACTTCACATGGTATCAGAGCTTTGTTGCTAGGAGAAAGTGCATAATCATTTTATTTGTAGGTTCAGGAGGAAGATGTAGTCAGAAAGAATGGAGTTTTCACCGACAATTCTTCTCATGCCACATAACTATTTCGAGTGGAAGCTAAAAATTCTACATCAACTAAGATGAAGAGGCTTGTACCAAATAAAAATCCTTATAGATGTTGAACCAACATTAGCTATGGATAAAAGTAGGTACATCAACCACATGGAGGAGGCCTATAACCTTATCTGGATGTCAATGTTCCTAGAGCTGTTGTTTCACATTGAAGCTTGTACTACTCAAAATGAGATTTGGACAAAATTGGAGGATCTCTTTGACAAACAGGATGAAATGAGAGGCCACATGCTCGAGGTAGAGTTGAATTCCTTGGATCCGAGAAGCTTTGATAACATCTGGGACTTCTTTACGAAGTTCAAGTCCCTTCTTCTTCATCTAAATGGATGTGGTATTGACAAATAAAGTCAAAATAATCAATTGATCCTTTATATTTTGGAAAAATTTGGTCTAGAGTATGTTGTGTTCATCTCTACATTCCATACAGTGAGATTCACTTTAGGAGCAACGTGGAAAATGCCAACATTGGATCAGTTTATTGAGTCACTAATGCATGAGAAATATAGGCTCATCAAAATGGGGACAATCAAGGGTTCCAGTGTGCATGCACTTGTTGTGCATGAGAGTAACGACACATCCAATCCAAAGGCTAAGAATAAAGAAAAGGGAAAGGTTCATTTTGAACACAAGAAGGAAGGAAATTCCAAACTCTTCAATGCTTCCTTTGTCTCTAAAGGTGAAAAGAGAAAGAAAGGGAAGTCTAAATGTGGTTACTGCAACCACAACTACCATCTCAAATCAACATGGATGAAAAAGACAATAGATCTCATGGAAAATGCACTTCAATAGAATAATCTTGAGGACTACATTCTAGAGAATACAAAGAAGAAGTCGAGAGACCAACTGCCATAAAAAAGAGGTAATTCTCATGCTTTACTTGCTATTCATTCCTCTCTTGATGCATGGATCTTGGATTTAGGCACATCTCATAATATGGCAGTCTAAAAAAATGTTTTGTCTTCTATTAGTGCATGCACGGGTCCTCCCATATTTATGGGTGATGATAGTCCAGTAGAGGTCACTGGACAAGGGAGAGTAGAACTCCATCATGGACGTTTTGAGAACATCTTGTTCCATGTTCCAAAAATATCTATGAATCTACTCTATGTTTATAAGATAACACATTCTGACACAGGAAAAATGGTGGAGTTCACACCCGATTTCTTAACCATATATGACATGCATGATAACTCCAAGATTGCTATTGGTGAGGATGCATTCTTGGCAACATGCCCAACATTCACTTTTCTAAAGGAGTTTGTCAAGGATGCGTTCTTGGCAAAGATCCTCAAGAAAATTTTGAGAAAGGGAAGGATTGGAGGGCCTCCCCTCCCTTGCAGCTCATCCAAAATGATATAATGGGACCCTTTCCTCACTTCTCCATCAACAAAGTGAGGTATGTGCTTATATTTATTGATGATTTCTCACTATACACTTGGGTGTATTTTCTTCGGAAAAAGTATGAATTTTTTGAGAATCTCGAAAACTTCAAAGCTCATGAAGAGACTCAATCAGAGAGGAAGATCAAGATCCTCCACATAGACAATGGGGGGGGGGGGATATGTGAACCGATATGTCCAACATATTTTTTCATAGGTAGGTATACAACTACAACATACAATAACTTACACTTCGCAACAGAATGGGGTAGTTGAGAGGAAGAACATATCCCTCAAAGATATGGTCATTTGCATGTTGCATGGAATGTCTCTTCCTTCCAACATTTGGGATGAGGCACTTAATTGTGCTAACTAAATTCAGAACAAATCTCTTCGTAGATTTGTCAAGGACATGACTCCCTTTGAGGCATGGAACGACAACAAACCAGAAATCACCCACTTCTGAATATTTGAATCTCGCACATGGGCTTGTGTACCCTCTAAAAAGAGGAAAGTATTAGATCCTTAGAGAACTGCATGCATATTCATGGGATATCCCAATGGTGTGAAGGGTTACAGGTTGACTGGTCCCTCAACAGACAAGATCATTATTGAGTGAAGTTCCCAATTTGAGGAAAGTCCCTTGCTTGAACCATTGGATACACATGCAAAGACCTTGATACTTCCACATGTACCATAAATAAGAGATCACGAGTCCACTTATTTAGATCATGGTTTAGATTTGAGTTCCAAATATGATTCAGAAGATGATGAACATGCAAATGATGAGCCCTAATAGATGTCCAAGTGGGCATAGACCACCCTACATGCAACAGGTGACCTTGTGGGGGATACAACAGATCAGAGGAGGATGAGGTCCCAGTTTGAGGACCCTCCTCATGCACTCAAAAATACCAAATTAGTGATTCCCATGTATTGCTACATGGTTCTAGATTCATACCCGCAAAGCTATGCAAAGACTATATGAAATCCCTTCTGGGAAGCCACTATGTAGGAGGAGTACAAATCTCTCCTTGAGAATCATACTTGGGATCTAGTTTCACTTCCTTTAGAAAGGAATCTTTTCAGATGTAGATTGTTCTACAAGACCAAGAAGGAAATAGATGGACATGTGAGAAGGTACAAGGAAAGACAGGTTGTCAAAGGTTTTCAATAGATCCATGTGATAGACTATGATGAGAACCTTTTCTCTAGTAGCAAAGATGGAATCCATCTGAATGGCCCTTTCCATTGCAACAACTAGAGGGTGGGAATTTCACCAGATGGACATGAAGAATGACTTTCTTCATGGGGATCTCTCAGAGGATATTTACATGGAGTAGCCTCAGGGGTTCATAGAAAATTCATCCTTAGAATGATGATTGAAATATTCACTCTATGGCCTCAAGTAGGCGCTTAGAGCATGGCATGAAAATGTGTATTATTATTTTCTTTCTCAACATTTTTCTAGATCTAAATCATATCCAAACGTCTACATGGTGAGAACCTCAGACTCCTTGCTAATCTTAGTTCTATATGTTTATGACCTCTGGATCACACGAAGTTCGACCTCAAGAATTGTTGCAGTCAAAGACATTTTATATGACATGTTTTCTATGATGGACATGGGTCCACTACACTTTTTCCTTGGTCTCGAGACTAGTCAGGATGCTTTAGGAATCAAGCTATCTTGGACTGAGTATGCCATGGATCTCTTGGTTAGATTCCACATGAACGACTGCAAGTTGGAAACCACATGCTTTATATATGGTGTACAACTTGAGGATGGTGGGGATACACCATTGGTGTACATCACCTTGTATTTATAGCTTGCGGGGAGCCTTTTGTATCTTACCCACACTTGAATGGATCTCTCATATGAAGTAGGGGTAGTTTCTAGGTACATGCAGAAGTTGCATGAGCTACACTAAAGGTTTTCAAGCGCATCCTCATATATTTTTAGGGCACCACCAATTATGGGATATACTATGTAGCAGGTTGTGCATTGGATCTCATGGGATTCACAAATTTTGATTGGGCTGGAGATAGCACAAATTGCAAGTCCACTTCTAGGTATGTGATTAGTTTGGGTTTTGGTCCCATCTATTGGTCAAGCAAAACAAAATCAACAATTGTTTTATCATTAGTAGAGGCCGAGTACAAAGGAGCAGTCAACATCACTATTCAGACACCTTTTCTTCAAAACTTCCTCACTGAGCTCGACATCCAGTTCCATTGTCCGACTATCATTTGGTGTGACAATCACAATACTCTCAATTTTTGCAGAGACCCAGTGCAGTGACAATGAACAAACACATCGAGATCCATATGCAATACATCATAGGGCTAGTACATGATAGGATCATTGATTTGTAGTATTGTCCATCTACCAAATAGACTACATACATCTTCACCAAGACATTTACTAAGCATAATTTCCACTTCATGAGTGATTGTCTTGGAGTGAAGGTCACAATTTCTTAGCAATTGCTTTTGTTCCTTCTTCATTTTTTGATGCATTGTACTTTGAGGGGGGTTTTTCCTATGAGGTTTTCCCTCTTTCCTCTATTTTAAATGTTCATTATTAGATGCATTGTAAAATGTGTACCTAACATGGCCTTGGTTTCCAATACCCATTCAT
>ML795754.1:334773-366201 GCA_009831015.1 Picea engelmannii
TAATTATTTTCCTAAGGTTGATAGTCTAATGTTAGGGGCACTTCCATAGATAAGAATATTCTCTCTTGAGAATATTCCCTTACAAATTAGGGAAACTCCTACAAAATAGGGAACCTTCCCTCTTCAGTTCATATTCATTTACACCTCAATTAGACTAGGGGAGGCCACTCTTGCATGGGAACCTTAGTTTTATCAACAACAGTTGCATGTTCACCTCAGTTTTCTCTCCAGGAGGGAAAATATCTCATGCATGTGGCCAATAGGGTTCATATCTTGTGATTTCATGTGTTTATGTCACCTCTACATGTGTGACTCAATTAATTGATGGTTGCATGGATCAATTAACTAGGACTAGGTGGCAGATTACTTCAGTTTCTGTTAGTGAGTGTCTATATCTCTCTAGATCACTACTATGGTGAATTCAGTTAGCCATGTAGAGTATATCGTTTATATTATTTATTTTACTCATACAATTAATATAATTCATTCTTTCTCTCAAGCTTCTCTCTCTCGCAAGATTTGTGTGATTTTTCTACTAGCTAGGTTCTCTATGACAAGTTTCCACGAAACTTCACATCCTCTACATACCTGATAGGGTATAATTGGGACTTGATGAAGGTTTTGAAGTCCTCCCACCTAGTTACTGGCAGATCAACCTCAAGCCTAAGTGTTTATGTATGGATTTTCCACCATGTTATAGCATGGCCCTCTAACTTCAATATAGAAAATGAAATATTTTTCTCTTCATCTATATGGTGAATGCTAAAATAAACTTCTAGTTATTGTAGCCACTGATTCAATTTTAATGCATTTATATCACCTTGGTATGGCTTTATGTCCACTTTCACTTCCATCTTGAATAGGGGCTGTGAAGGTTTTATGACATTGGAACTTGGTTTCTCTTTCTCAGGTTCTTTTGACAACTCCTTTTCTGGGTCTTCATCATGTCCCGATTTCTCGTCTAATCCAATATTTGAGCTTGAGCCTCCAACTTCTATGAATGGTATGAGCTTGCTTTCTAGAGCTTCCACGAGGAGGGAAATATTGTGAGATATGTCAATGACTTTCTCTTCTAACGTCGCAAGTCTCTTCTCTGCCAAATATCGAGTGTTGTTATGAACATACTTGACTGCCATGACTAGGGTTTCTGAGACTTCTGTTTAAGTTGATTCTTGGATCCTACAACTTTCCAAAAATAACACAAGAAAAACTACTCTGATACCAATTTGATATGTAAATTTTCCCAGATATTCCACTGGAATAGTTCGTCACAACAGTTTTGATAATTAAAACTAAAATATACACTATGAAGGTTAAATTTCTTTATATTCTAGAATCTTTAGTTACTGATTTTATGCTTATGCATGAAATAAATAAAATGCGAAAAATGGAGAACAGTCAAATACTGTCACTCACCATCCATAAAATAACACAAATATTTGTTCTGAGAAACCCTTATGGGATAAAACCCAACTAGAAGGTGAGGCCTCTTTGCTCTCTTTTCTCTGGTATGGAAATAATGCAAGTACAAAGGAGAATGCACTCTCTATGGAGTTACCTAAGACCTATGGCATGTTAGGCTACTACATAACATTAACCCTTTCTGTTATTCTCTCTAATTTCCCATTCCCAGTTTTTCTTCTCTTCTATGGAATACAAAAATAAAATGGAATCGCTTCTCCTCCTAGCGACACAATATTTAACATAGCCCAATATCCATCCAGGGGTAGGTTTTTGACTTCCTTAGCCCTCAATTGTGATAGGTTTTTGTAACTTCTTGAATCTTCTTGAAATTACATACATGGATATCTCCATATGCGTGAGTAACGAGGGCTGGCATGGCATCCTCTCATACCATGGTGGTCAACACAATAGGTTAACTTGGGTGAGGCACAACGTTTTCATATGAGCTTTGATTGATACAATTTTTGCACCATTGGAAAGGTATTGATGTGTAGAATAGTGTCACGGAGTCCAAAATATGATGGGAAAGTTTTAACCCCCCAAAATTCCATTTTGTGCCTTAAAATGGATCTGAAAGGTTTCAAACCCCAATTTTCCAAAATGGGACCAACCATTAAAATGACTCTACAAGTTGATTCCTCCAATTTTTTCCACTATGAAATCATTGATATAGATGAAAAATAATACAATGATCCAATCTATATCACAATGCAAGTAGGATAATTTCATGGGAGGATATGGCAAGCAAGAAAAAAAAACATGGAAGAACCTCTCTTTCATTCGCTTTAGTTTTGTACTACTATGAATACTTTAAGCCTTGAATGACAGATTTCCTTTTTGCATGAGTTATTATCCTAACTGTTCATCAATGCCATCGATATTTTGGTCCTATTCCCAATCTTGAGCATGAATAATATAACTTATAATTTTGGGACAATTCTTCACTCCACCTCACTCCATATCACCTTGCATCCCTTGTTGGTAGCTATTGCATTGTTTTTTCTCTAAAAAATTAACAACAACATAAAAATAAAGATAACATGGTTAAATAATCTTGCATGCATTTCAATTATCCCAATGTGAATCAAATCTCGACCTTCAAATCCAACTCCTGTGATGCATTAAATGCACATATATGTAAGTTGAACAAGGGTACCTACTTTTTTCCAAGTTACAAATCACAAGGAAAAACTCAAGTACTTCCCCTCATTTCGAGGGTGGTGCCTAGGGTAAACCATATATTCTCTAGGGAACATGGTCAATCAATAACAGGGCTCAAACCATTACAACAATATACTCATTATGAGTTCAACATGTCACTTGTGGGAATTGAACCCAGGCGGGGAGGATAACAATTCCTCCCAGCCACTTGAGATAAACTTAATTGACATGAACATACAAAATGGTTTTGCAATTTTTTTTGCGAAATCACCTATTCTTACCTTATGTTGCTCAATTTTAGGTCATTGAAGAGTCATTTGTCACTTCCATATGGTTGTTGAATTTTAAATTTATGAGGAATCATATGTATATGTTTCAACCCATGTGTAACAACTATAAATCATGCCATGCAAATCCTTTATTGTCAAAAAACTATCTATATTACCCTAATCATACATTCCCACCACCTATATTGCAAGCCTCCATTCAATACCTTGTATAACAACACATTTTGTCTCTTTGTCCTTAATTTTTCTTTGGTTGAAATATTAGAGCATACTAAATCAATGTATTGAAGTTCAAAGTGTTGTTGGTTGCATCAATCTTGATGACATATGCTAATGACCAACACTGTGAAATCATAGGAGAGTAATGAATAAGTATGTTTCATCAAATAGAGGAGGATAAGAAAGTGTCATCATTACTCCTATGTATGTCCCATTAACATCCTCAACATTTAAAGTAGTTTTGGGGTAATCAAATGAATCAATTTTATGCACTAATGATAATAAGCCATCTTGCCATCTCCTCAACATTATCAGTAGCTTACCACCCTACACCAACCCCAATAACATATTTTCATAGCCAACAAGAAATAATGAAATGGTAAATATAAGTGAGTTCTCCCCACCTTTTTTATGAACCACATACTATGTACTTCCATCTAAAATTGAGACCAACTCTTTCTACAACATTTCGAGTTGATGACATTGCTAAAAACACAATTGGGACAATTACATTTTGAGAGGTCAAATAAAGGTATTTTGAAAACCTATTTCTAGGGAATATGGTCTCAAATCCTAGTTTCTAATCCAAGTTGAATCACTTCATTTCTATATTATATGAAAAAGTTATGCTTGAATTAGTGACTTCTCATCCCAAAATCCGCATTGTTAAAATGTTGCATCCTAATTGTTTCTTAGAAAATTTATCATATAAATTCAAAGTGTTTTTAAAATTTGCTTCTAGTGGAGAGAGATATATGAATCTAATTTCATATCCCACTAGAATCATGTCAATTTGAAATTAGACAAAATAGTTGTGCCCCAAAAACGAACTATTGGTGTAGGCTAAAAATTGTAAATAGCTATGTCATGTAGTCCATTGATCAATATATATGGCATATCAATTCAAAGTATTTTTAAAATTTGTTTATATTGGATATAGGTTTACGAATCCAATTTCATCCCCCACTATAATCGTGTTATTCCGTCATGTGATGGAAGAGTTATGCCTAAAAATGTAACTGTTGGTCCTTATTGGAAATCACAAACAACTCTATCATGCACGTTGTTTCTTAGCATATTTGACATATCAATTCAATGCACTTTAAAAATGTGTTTCTACAGAATATATCCCTAGAGATATAATTAAATTTGGGTTTTTAATCACTCCAATATGATACCATACAAGAATGTTATCATCAAAACACTACTCGATAGTTTAGGTTAGCTACCATTCAACATGTTAAAAATCAAAATTACTTAATGATTCCATTTTACATTTGTTTTATATGCATTATTTGCAATATTTTTTTTTTATGTTTAATGGAAGGATAATTTCCTTACATCTCTCTTCTTCCATAATCTCACCATATATTGCAAAACATGTGCTAGTTTTTTGTAGGTCACCAAAGGATCAATAAGGTCAACTTCACTATGAAGAAGTGGCTACTAAATAGTTCTTTGAGTTTCTATGGAAGGGAAAGTCACTAAGGAATCTAAAAAAGTGAAAGCTGATATGATACTAAGTCCATAAAAGAAATTAAGTTTCTAGTACAAGTTCCTAGGAGCTTGCTACATAACTAGTCAAGCTATTGAACCAATAAGACAAATATTTTCCACAAAGTTTCAAATGAACAAAGTACATAGAAAATGAAGAGTTTGTTCTGAGAATCAAATCAAGTAATGGTTTTAGAATCAAGTTATACCATGCCATGTAAGTAAAATATTAATCAACATTATTCCTCAGTAGTATTCATCAACCTTATGTTGGGGGACATTGCTTCATACAAATCCTCAAGAAGACATACTATCCTATGCCACTACAAAAAAATGGTATGCCAATTTGATCTTTAAATTATATCCATGCATTTTAGTAGACTTCAAATCATAAAGAAGATTTAGTGGAATAAAATGTATACATCTATGAAGACAATGAATTATCCTTATTTTATTGACATGGAAGACTAAGGGTTTTGAAAGTATAGGAATTCCTTCATCATGGCTTGAATAAGAAGCTACCATTCATGAAAGATTTTAAACATATCCAAAATCTATAAAACTATACAAAAAAATATGAGGAAGCCTAAGATAGTTGAATGTTGAGGGCACCTCTGCCTTTAATACGAGAGAAACAAAGACCATCTCAAAGGAAAAAAAAATAGAATAAAAAGAAGGAAAAAGGAAATCAATATTCTTCTGATGAAAAATCCATTAGGAATTATAAGACAGAGGAGTGCTTGAAAACCAACTTGCTAATGGGTATCCCTGTATAATTAAAAAATAATTTCCTTGAGTGAACATTCATTTGAGGTGCCTAAGGATAGTAGAAAGTTGAAAACCAACTTTTTTGTTATGTACCCTTTTAAATATTAAAATGCTATTACATACAAGATATCCAAGAATAAGATAGAGAATCCCTTTACTTGATTATATAAAAATACTCTTAAGGTAGGGAAACACCTTACAATCGATCATTTTATGGAAGGAATCCACTCTTGTTCACTTGCCTCTTAAGGTTGTGCAACCTCTCAATGAGCTAAGCTCAAAATACTATAAACTATACACTTTTCATAACGCTAACCCTATCCTTTTTAATAATAGTAATAAATAATAATCAAATTTTAAGGTCAAGATCAAGACAAACACCAAATTAGTGTATGAGATGCCCTTGTTTGTGGGACAAGGGACCCCCTCCGCCCAACGATTTGACTGGTAAAGTCTACGGAAGTATACATACCCTACCCCCCTCTAGATTTGAACTTGTGATCTCTTGGGAGGAAACACACATTCTTAACCATCAGTCCCACTAACAAAAGAACCCTAATCATAACAACCTCCTAACTTCCTAGTGGACCTTATTGAAAGGAATCTTAGTATGGGTCCCAATATCCTATCAGTAGTTGTAGCGGTTGTTTATGAGATCACATGTTTGGAATGAAAAGAAACTTAAGTAAGGCATAGTCATGGAGGGAATTTATCGCCTCTGGACCATCAACATCTAGAGAATCCACCTCTTCATGTTCCCTTTCTCTCCAGGTGATTGACATCTGCAAGTTTTCAACAAATTTAAGAAAGTTAAAAGCAATTTTTGACAAATTTTTCGGGCACTTTCTCTTTCCCTTGAGGATAATAGCGAGTAATCACTTTGTTCCTTCTTGCAGAGTGAGATTAGGTCTCTCTACTCACACCCCCCATGAGAAGAGAAAGCATGAGTGTATATTTACTCTTCTAAAAGGGGTCCCCATCAACAAAAAATTACAGAAAAAGTGAAATGAAATGGATGAAAATGATGGACATAAGATGAGGAATTAATTGTGCCAGACGAAACTCGATTCTAATGGTGAAATATCTCACAATATCCACCGCAACTTCATGAGAAATTCAGGCTTAAAACAAAGGTGTGGTAAAATGAGACAATATCTTGGTAAAAAAAAACAACTATTCACATATTTAAGTAGTTTTTATGCACTTTAGCATAGTTTAAGTTGCCTATTTGACATTTTGCTATCAATATTTGTTAGGACTAATGCCTAACAAGTGTCATTTTATTTTTTGGTTTCTTTCTTATAGTTGCGACAAAAAGTATCATGCCTTTTATGAGCATTTTTCAGTAGATCATTGCATATTGGTTCATTTCGACAAGTAAGGATCTTGAAACTTGCATATGGGTTAGGTTCTCCACCTTCAATTGTGAATTAACAATTGCGTGTTCCGATGTTTCCTTAGGATATACCCCACCAAGTTGCGACATGAATCCTTCTCACCATTCATAAGTGTCATAATTTGATTGGTAGAGCCTTCCATTCATGGGTACCCTAGTTAGAACCCTGATTGCATTTTGGCACCCATAATGAAGTATTTTCATAGGCTCGAGAGCCCTCTTAGTCTCACCATGACTTTGTAATGAATCCATATGACTTGTTGTCATTCATATTTAGGCCATTACCCACAAGGCTCCCACATTTTTAGGTTTCTAGTTGTATTGATCGCATCACATGGTGTTGCTCGCGCTTTTAAGCCTAATGCATATTTTAGTTTACATTTTGTTGCTCAATACCCCCACATTCTCTTAAGACACTCTACTTTGCAGATGTCACCTCTGTAACTTGGAACCCTATATCCGTAGAGGAAACATCCCGAAGAGTGTCCATATCTTGCACAACCTACTTGCATATTTCATAGTTATGTTCCTTCTGCTTGGAACTAGTTTTCTTTCCTGCGACATTCTTTTCCTCCATTGTAAAATAAAGTTCTTTTATTATTTTTCATTCTTTAATAATATGAAAAATACAAAAAATTGATTATATAAAAAAAAGGGATAGAGAGGGGGTAAAGAATTAAGATTTCTGGTTTTTGGCAGTCGTCCTGAGTTATATCGCCCTTGAACAAAGCACCAAGTTTTGAGTTAGTCACTCAGCAAGTTGGGTTTAGTATGGCCTTAGGAAGTTGAAGCTTGATGTTATAGTTTGTTTCTCCTCCAACTTGTTATTCTTTTAGTCACTATGGAGAGTCTATTGAAGCCTCTTGTGTCGTAGACTTATATCATTGTTCCACTTTATGTCAAATGATTCCCAAGTAACCATTGTGTCATGCTGATTTTCAAGGGAAGTCTTAGCCCGTGTCGACCATTCCTCAATTTTTTCTTAACTGTCCTTGTCGAGCTTCTATATTGTCAAAATTTGCCTCGGTATCATCAAATATTTATTATTTATTTTTACCGATGTGGAATATCTCCATTGACTTCTCATTGGTGGGTTATCTCTTATCAACTACAACACATTGCTCTGAGAGTTTGACTTAGAGTAGCACCTTGGGCCTATTTTCATCATTGATAGGTTACCTTGCGCTAAAAAAATGACAATCATTAATGGTCATTGACTGAGTGGTTTCCAATGTGTTCGATGTCAAGACCTTTGTTCACACTTTAGGATTTGTGTAGTATTTTGGGTTCCATTTTAATAATTAGTTGAAATCCTCACCTCTATTAGTGGATTTCATTATTGGTTGTTTCTCAAAGGGTCTCTTCCATGCTCTATTCCATCTGGCACATGTGAGATATGCACTTGGTGGTATGTCCTTCCAACTTTCATTCAAATCCTTCCAAATCATTATCTTTGTGTTTTCTCATGTTGGATGATGGGGGATGCCTTAAGCCCTCCTTCTAAAGGACATGTTCCCAAAAAAATTGGCACATTTTCTATGAGAATGAAATTTAGAGATTTTATAATACCATGGGGCTTGCAGTCTCATTGGTAGGATCCATCACTATAGATAATGGGAATACATCAATGTCTCGTGATCAATGGATTCTACAAGTGTTCAACATCAACACATCTATTCACACTAGCTACAATTTACTAGGTACCTTGATGCCCATTATCATCATCAATGGGTTGTATCATGTTTGTTAATGGTATACAACAATGACCAATAATCAGATGGTGTCTCCCATGTTTGAAATTAGATAGTTCATTCACATGGTGCAGACTCATACCTTCGACAGGTTTTGGATTTGAATACCTTGGGACATTAGTAACATCTCCTCATTATATTGTTTCTTAATTTGCACAAGATTGTGCCACTCACCTCTATGATATTGGTACCTTTAGAAGGATCACTTGTCCACTTCATTACTCAATTCATACTCTTGATGTATATTGAGACATAACTCCATTATGTATCTGTCCATGGCTATAATCTATTCAACATGGATCCACTGTGTATTTCCTTCATGGCCATGCTTGCTACTCCTATATATACATGGATCCACTATGTACCTTTTCATGGCCATGATCACTCCTCCTATATATGATTCATGTATATGCAATGTATTTTATTTTGCGGCGATGATTTTTCACACTTGAGCATGGGTATTCCCACCTCAGGAAGAGATTCATCTCATACCTTGTCCTTTGTTGTATGTAATTCCTTGATCAAAAGTTTGGTGCACTCCTCCCAACTACACTAAGTAGTTTCGTCCTCTATATTATAATTTCTTTCAACATCAACTACCCTTCTGACCTCACACATTAAGGGGCATCTGTTATAACATCTTTAGCCACCTCATTCAACTAAGATGCACCTTATTGGCCACAAGGCATTCTATACTTGATTTTAGCTGATTAAATACATATAAAACTTTCCAAAAATACTCTCCTTTTAATGTACTTGCACCTCTTACTCAATAAATGAGTGAGTGCTCGCTTGTTTCTTTTGGGAAAGGAGCTAGTGCCTTCCAAAGCCGATACAAAATATAAAATCATGAAAATTACACTCTCTCAAGCGAGGTTTATGTGAAAATTAGTTTCAGAACTTCCTAATTCTCGTGAGAAACAATCTTAACCATATTGATATGGTATAAATAAGACCTCAATGAAGGAGAATGGGGACCAATCCCTATGGTACCTGAATTATCATATAGTCTTGATCAGTTGGATAATTTTTTCCTCATGGTTTTTATGACCAACATCTCCCTGAACATTCTCATTCTCAATTTATTCTATCTCCCATTTTCTAAGATGGAGGCCTAAGAAACCCTGGTATTCCTCTTCTTTGTGTGGAGTGAAATATTGGAGATCAAGCAATCCTGAGTGGCCCAGGGTAGGTGGAATCCAAACAAATGTTACATGAAATGCCAACAACAGAAGTCAGGTATAACATATTGTAATAATGTTATTCTTAATAAAAATGGAGATCTGTCTTCTCCCACCCCCCTATATACTTTGTACTTCCATTCTTATGTTCATTGTTCAGTCCCTAGTGTTGGTAGTAACAGACCCGATAGTAGTTAGTTAGTTAGTTCACAATTCGGTTATTTTTTCCATTTTGGTTTGAGGAAGGTTTCTTGCTATGTGTATGCGGGTTGCAAAGCCCGAGGAAGGAGAAAGAGGATTAGAATGAGGACAATTCACACATCTTGTCTCTAGCCACTAGTAAGTCAAGTAAGTCCTCTAACTACCTTGGTAGCTATTTCTGAATTTTTGTAGGCCAATTTAGGAAAAGATAGAGTTTCATCTTCTATTCCAATCTATTGTGATTTCACCCTAGTCATAGGGTAGGGTATTTTTATCCGTAAAAATCATGCACATTGTATAAGTGAGAGTGAGAAAGTGGTTAAATGAATTTTAAATCGATGGGTTAATTATTATCTTACACCTCTATTTCCATGAGGGGATCATGTAAATGGTGTGAATGCAATGATCATGAAAGATAACAATATTGGTTTTCCTCCTATATTTACAAAATTTGAATCACCATTGTTGGATCTTAACATACAGATGAATGTAAAAATAATTTATATACATGACAGTCCATGCATGATCCAAAAAGGATCCAGAGAATACTAAGGACATCTTAGTACTCACAGAAGCAACTCAGGAAGCTCAGAATGGCCTCAGTAGACAGAGAAAGGGAAAAAATTCAAAGTCATCAAAACTCAGTGAAAGTGGCATCATCGTGAAGAGCGCATCACAATATTTCCAACAACACAAACAACTTGTCAAACGAAGTTATGGATCGAAAGATATTTGCGGTCAAAGTTTGGTCAACCTAGCCCAATCAACAGGGG
The DNA here is from genome assembly GCA_009831015.1 of Picea engelmannii. Lineage (NCBI taxonomy): Eukaryota > Viridiplantae > Streptophyta > Pinopsida > Pinales > Pinaceae > Picea > Picea engelmannii. Next base: position 345,469 of record ML795754.1, read on the forward strand.
GATGAGTCAACATCCATACTGCCGACATCAACATCAGTACCAATTAATTCAACATCGATACAACATACATGGCACACGCAGGAGGCAACACGTGTCATGCTGATGTCAACATGGTGATGTGGCGGTACCAGAGGCTGCCATGTGTCACTCATATTTGGATTTTTCAAGTCATTTCATGGACCAGTAAAAATGTGCCACATGGAAGTCCATACATCCACATGGCAGACCGTAAGGTGACGTGACAAGCTGTAAACTGACATGGTAGGTGATTGTACATTTGGTTGATGTGGCCCAATGGTTGGCTGCCATGTGGCCCAGTCATTGGCTGCCACATGGTAGTGGGAAAATGCCCAATGACGACCCGAGAATGAAATTCCAAAAAAAATAAAGGTTGGCGGGTCCGCCAAATTCGACAGGACCCTACCAAATCTGGCACCCAATAGATCTATCTATAACCACTGCTAAAGTTGGCGGAACAACCACATTTAAATATACATATATGTTACAACGAACAACCCAAAAGGGAAGGCCCGCGGGCTCGACCCCAAGACTTCCCCCTCTATCTGCGCCTTAACACATGCTCCGCCAACCACTAGGACAACGACCTTCCATTGTTTACATCCCCGCCATTTTTATTTAAAAAGTGAATCCACCTAGTGCACAGGGGAGGCACATGAGGGTACGACTAACACACTTTATGAGACAATTTCTTAGCATTAATTGCAAGTTGCAGGGCACAAAAATCGAGACAAAGTTTCTCTTGGGCCTGGGAGTGCCAGAGTCATATTGAAGTGTGGAGACAATAATTTTTGGGTAATTCAATGCCACAAATTCAATGGTGCTGTTTGTTTTATGATATGAGCAAAGCTTTTGCAGCTTGATTCCAGAATGAGGTATACTTATGTATTTTGCCAAATTCTTTTGCTGAGTTAATAAAAAGTCCTACCTATTTGAGAGCAGGACCCAAAGACATAGTCCACCAGGGACAAATTATGTTATCAAGTTTTTTTGTGTTCATATTTGATGCTTATGTCTCTTCATTATTGAGATTTTCCTTCTTTAATGGTGCACTTTAATTTATGCTCATTTAATGCAATTATTTATAAGTCACTTCGATGAAAAGATTCCGGATCATGTTGGTATTAGAGCAATCATCTTTGACTTGAATTGTTGAGTGTGAATGCTTACTAGGGCCAAGCATAAGCAGGGTGAAGGAAATCTGAAGACTTTCAATCCCAAAGTTGGTCGTGCATCCCAAGGAAGAAAATGGAAGAAGAGGACAAGCATGATGAATAGGCGAAAAAATTCCATATGCTCTTTTATCGTATGTCAGAAATGGTCGAGCGAATGTATGGAGACTATGAGAAGAGAATGAAGAAGAAAGGGGATAAAAAGAAAGCACAAGCTGATGATGATGCTTCAGTAAATCAAGGGGTTGGAGGAGACCATCCTGAGCCTCCATCTTCACCATCAAGTTCTAATTCTCCTTCCTCTGCACATTCTCATCATTCTAGCCATAAAGCCTCTTTTAAGAAACCATTATTAAAGCTTGATGTAAAATTTGCTTTACCTATGTTTAATGGAGATGCTAATCCTGAAAATCTAGATAATTGGATCCGATAGGTTGAAGTATATTGTCGTGTTCAACATATTGATGAAGAGGAAGTTAAAGTGCAACTGGCTTCTCTTCGGTGGGAAGGCACCGCTCTCGTATGGTGGGAGAGAAAACTTCAGGACATAAGTAAGTGTGGTAATCTTCTTTCCTCATGGTCAGAATTTAAATCAGCAATAAGGAAGCAATTTATCCATCGGGTTATTTACATAAAGCAGGAAAACTTTAAGACAAAGTAAAGGTCAAACTGTACAAAGTTTCACATAAGAATTTAGGAAGAAATCTATTGCATTAAACATTCCTTTGGATTCTTATGAAACTTTAATGAAGTATATTGGCGCACTTCATAGTTATATTCGTCATACTTTGCTATTGTTTAACCCCACCAGTCTTGACGAAGTTTGTGTGCAAGCCACTCACCTTGAGAACAGGGGAAAGCATGTTCAAGAAGATCCCACAAAGAAACCTTCCAATCTCCCACATAAGCCATTTAAGAAGTTTAAAAGGAAGGACAAGAAGACCGCCACAGTAAAGAGAGAAGAAGGAAAGCCATCTTGCACTCATTGCAAGAAAAGTGGTCACGATGATGAACACTGTTGGAAACTACATCCAGATAAGAGACCGAAACAGTTCGGTGGAAAGGGGAAGACAAAAACCATTGCTACAGTGCAACAGGATCTTGGTTCCGATTCAGGAGACGAAGGAAATATCACAGCGGTTGGAGTACAAGATAAAGATTCCCTTCATGCTAGTTCAAATTCCAATAATGAATCTCATGATGATGAACGAAAGTGGAATGAATTATTTCATATAAGAGTTGTATCTAAACACACTAACATAGATACATTGTTTGATCCAGGTTCCCAAGTAAACTTGATATCTGAAGCACTTGTCAAAAAGATGGGTCTTGAAACGAAACCACATCCAAAGCCTTATCCTCTTTGTTGGGTATGTGATAAGGAAAAACTTAATGTCACCAAACAATGTAGGGTCATATTTGTTATTGCTTCAAAGTTGATTGATGAAGTGGATTTGGATGTTGTATCACTTGATATATTTGGAATAGTGTTGGGTAGTCCTTATCTCCATGATAGAAAAACAATCTTCTTTCGTCATGATAACACATACCACCTTACTAAGGGGGGAGTGGAATATATTGTTAGAGCTCACAGCATGAGGGTAAACACGACACTTGTTAGTGCAAGTCAAATGAAGAGACTCATAAACACTAATAAGAAATATGTACTCATGGTCGTAAGGGAGAAAGATTTCAGAACATCTAACGCTTTCCAAGGATGTGATCCTTCTCGTAAGAAAGAATTGATTGATATTGTTTCTAATCATGATGATATTTTCCAGGAACCAGATGGATTACCTCCTAAGAGGGAAATCCAACATGAGATACATCTTCAACAAGATTCGCCTCTTCCTAATGTGGTCATGTACAGGATGTCAGTTGTAGAGATGACATAGATCAAGAAGAAGGTACAAGGATTATTGGATCAAGGGGTCATTGGGCACAACTCATCTCCTCGTGATGGTGCCAAAGAAAGATGGCACATGGAAAATGTGTGTTGACTACCGGGCCTTAAATAAAATCATAGTGAAAAATCAATACCCTCTTCCTCGTATAGATGATTTACTTGATCAGTTAAAGAATGTTGTTTATTTCACTAAGTCGGATTTGCACAGTGGATACCATCAGATCAGGGTTGCAAAATAGGATGCATGGAAGACTTCCTTTAAAACCAAACAAGGATTGATTGAGTGGTTAGTTATGTCGTTTGGGCTTTGTAATGTTCCTTCAACTTTCATGCGTGTGATGAATGATGCATTCAATCCTTTTCTAGATGATTTTGTGATTGTATATTTAGACAACATTCTTATTTTTAGCAGGACTTGGGATGAATATGCGAGGCATGTAAAGCAAGTATTGGATACTTTGAAAAGGGAAAAGTTGTATGTAAAATTGTCCAAATGTGAATTTGGTAAGACTGCACTTGTGTACTTAGGTTATATTGTAGGAGGACAATTAAAAATTGATCCTTCCAATATTGATGTAATTGTAAATTGGCCTTAGCCCAAAAGTGTAACTGAGATACAAAGATTCTTAGGTGCAGTCCAGTATTGGAGGAGGTTCATTTCAAACTTCTCCTTTATAGCAGCTCCTTTGAATGCCTTAACCAATGTGAAGAACACTTTTCAGTGGGCAGGAAAGAAACAAAAAGCTTTCAACACTTTGAATGAAAAGATCAATATCGCACCAATATTAGCACTGTTGAATCTTCAACAACCTTTTGAGATCAAGACAGATGCCAACATATATGCCATGGGTACAATATTGATGCAATATCATAAGCCTATTTTTTACCACTCTGAAACTTTTAACCAAGTTGTTGTTAATTATCCTACATATGATAAAGAGTTGTATGCATTAGTTCAAAGCGTAAAGAAATGGAAGCACTACTTGTTAGGTAAGGAAACAATCATACATAAAAATCACCAACCCTTACAGTATCTCCAAGCACAAACCAAACTGCAACAATCTCGACACTACAGATGGATGGGTTTACTACAAAAATTTCATTTGGTAATCAAGTAAAAAAATGGTACAAGTAACAAGGTAGCTGTTATGCTTTCTAGACCTCCTATTGCTGCTTCTATTATTTTGAAGAATACTTATTTATCTCATGATAGCTATGTGGAACAATATGCCATTGATGAAGATTTTAAAGAAGTATATGAGAAGATAACCCATGGTGCACAAGTAGAGAACTATTGTCTACACGGAAAACTACTCTACCATCTTGGAAACCTATGTATTCCTACAAGTGAACGAGTCCATGTAATACGAGAAGCCCACACTTCTCTTGTGTCTGGGAATTTTCGGGTAGGAAAAACTATGGCTCATTTGAAGAGGTTTTGTTATTGGTCTCAAATGAAAGAAATTGTAAATAAATATATAAAGGGGTGTGTGATGTTCTCTACTTGTAAGCCCATTAATAGAAAACTGGGGCTATACTCACCACCACTTGTTCCATCCCATCCATGGGAAAGTATCACCATGGATTTTGTAGGGGGTTTACCAATGTCGAAAGGGGGTCACGACTATTTGTATGTTGTAGTGGATAGGTTCAACAAGATGTGTATCTTAATGCCATGTAAAAAGAAGATCATTGTTGAGTAGACTGCTAATCTCTTATTTCAGTATGTTTGGGTTCACTTTGGGTTACCCACATCCATTATCTCGGATCGAGATACTTGATTCCTTCGGGATTTTTGGACAAGCTTATGGAGAATGATTGACACCAAGTTGAAGAGGAGTGTGGCTTTCCATCCAAAAACCGACGAACAGACAGAGGTTATAAACCGAACAATGGTACTTTTTCTTCGAGGCTACTACAACAAGCATCCCACATTATGCGATGAATAGATACCCTATGTACAGCATGCTTACAACCGAGCCACATGCTTACAACCGAGCCTTACATTCCTCCACTCAGTGTTCACCTTTTGAGACATGTTTTGGGTACCTACCTAAAGTTCTTTTGGACTTGATGTATGGGAGAGATGCTGATTCAAATGAAGAAAGAAATGAGGATAGATCCCACAAGTTCATCCAGAGGATCCGACATGTACACCAAGCAGTCAGGGAACAATTGGAGAAAAGTCAAGCACAATATAAAGCTCGACATGACAAACACAGGGTTGATCATTATTTCCAGGTTGGAGACCAGGTATGGATTCACATCAACAAGGAGAGATTGAAGGGTGAAGGAAAGAAACTCAAGCCCATTCGTTATGGACCCTTCACTATTTTGGAGAAAAGTGGTACCAATGCTTTTCATCTGGATCTTCCACCTTATATGTAGCTGTAAATGTAGAGAACTTGAAACTTTTTTAGCCTCCCATGATCATGGATCATAATGAGGAAGTTGCAATACCTTAAATTGATGAGTTTTATCTTGAGTACTTGGATGAGTTAAAGGAAGATATCATCCTGGACAGAAGGACGAGGACTTCACATAGGCGTGATGTTGATTATCTTTGAGTAGTCTTAAAGGGCACACATCCAAGCAAGGAAAAGTAGATTGAGAAGGACAAGGTGAGGGAACTCTTCCCTAACTTAAATGTTGATTGATGAAATATTTTGGTGGTCCAAAAATCTCTCAGTGGGAAGGCGTGATCCAAAAAGGATCTAGAGAAGACTAAAGACAACTCAGTACTCGCAGAAGCAACTCAGGAAGCTCATAATTGCCTCAGCAGACAGAGAAAGGGAAAAAAATCAAAGTCCTCAAAACTCAGTGAAAGTAGAATCATCTCGAAGAGGGTTTCGCAATCTTTCCAACGATGTAAACGACTCGTCAAACAGAGTTACAGATCAAAAAATATGCACGGTCAAAATTTGGTCAACCTATCCCAGACAATAGGGGGATGAGTCAACCTCTCTACTGCTGACGTTAGCATCAGTACGGATGATGTCAACATCCATACAACATATGTGGAACATGAAGGAGGTGGCACGTGTCATGATGACGTTAACATGGTGATGTGGCAACACTAGAGGCTACCACATGTCACTCATATTTGGATTTTTCAGGTCATTTCGTGGACCAATAAAAATGTGCCACGTGGTAGTTAGTACAACCACGTGGCAGGTCATTGTAAAATTGGTTGATGTGGCCCAATTATTGGCTGCCACATGGCCTAGTCATGGGCTGCCATGTGGCAGTGGGAAAATGCCCAATAACGGTCTGAGAACGAAATTCCAAAAAAAATAAAAGGTTGGCGGGTCCGCCAATTTTGGCACCCAATGGATCTATCTAGAACCACTGATAAAGTTGGCGAAACAACCACATTTAAATATACATATATGTTACAATGAACAACCCAAAAGGGGAGGCCCGCGGGCTCGACCCTGAGACTTCCCTGTCTATCTACGCCTTAACACATGCTCTGCCAACCACTAGGCCAACGACCTCCCATTGTTTACATCGCCGCCTTTTTTATTTAAAAAGTGAATCCACCCAGTACATAGGGGAGGCGTGTGAGGGTACAACTGACATGCTTTACAAGACAATTTCTTAGCATTAATTGCATGTTGTAGGGCATGAAAACTGAGACAGAGTTTCTCTTGGGCCTGGGAGTGCCAGAGTCGGATTGAAGCATGGAGACAATCATTTTTGGGTAATTCGACACCACAAATTCAATGGTGTTGTTTGTTTTTTGATTTGAGCAAAGCTTCTGCAAATTGATTCCATAATGAGGTATACTTATGTATTTTGCCAAATTCTTTTGCTGAGTTAATAAAACAACCTACCCATTTGAGAGCAGGACCCAGAGACGTAGTCCACCAGGGATGAACTCTGTTATCAAGTTTTTTTGTGTTCATATTTTATGCTTATGTCTCTTCATTATTGAGATTTTCCTTCTTTTATGGTGCACTTTAATTTATGCTCATTTAATGCAATTCTTTATAAGTCACTTCGATGAAAAGATCCCGGATCAATGCAAGTATTATATTAAATTTTAAATTGATCTATTCATATTTTTATTCTTTATCATAAAAAAAAATGTACTTTGGAAGTTAGAAATTGATTTTATGTTGAGTGGTTAATTTTTGGTAAAAGCCAATTTGTTTAATGGTTGACTCAATTTTTTTTTTCATATAAAAGTATCCTTTCATATATTTTAGAAGGACCTGGTGTGTCTTTAGTTTGCGACATATCTTCAATGTAATTTCTTATCTTCTAGATTATGGACCTTTTCTATGATCAACATGACTAGAATAACCCTCTCTTTGAAGGTAGGCATCCTTGTGATTTATCAAGACAATCTCTCACTATAAGACTACCAAAACCCTTGTGTGTGTGTGTAACCCTTGTTTGTGTGTGTAACCTGTATGTGTGTGTGTATTCCATGGAAAATTTCCTCGAGGAAAACCTTCAAATGTTTCCTCACATTACATGAATTCCACCTGGGTTAAATGTCATTAGAGTATAACCTATAATCCTAACATAGAGGGACTCTATTACACTTGAACCCATAACCTCTCAATTATATTCTCCTTGAAATAGGTCTTTTGAAGTCTATAGTGCTCTCTCTCTCCCTCCCTCCCTCTCTCTCTCACACACACACTAACATTTACTTTAAAAAAACATCATAAATTCATTCAGTTAATAAAGAATAATACATATCGCATATGCTATTTTCATTTCAATATCTTCTCCTAGAGTGATCTTACATAAAAAAATATCCAAAACTGTCATGGCAATAAGCCTATATATTTATCCCATACCAGGCCTTCATAGAGGCCATCACATTTTGGATAGTTGGTTTGGACAGTTGGTTGTCGTTGATGTGAACCCTTAGAGAGTGATTTCAACCCTTTAAGAAGTTTGAAATCCCTAGAGATATGGTTGATATTGATGGTGAGTTAGTTTTCATTGATGGAGTGGTTGATGTCAACAGATGTGTTGGATGCGTTTGATGCAGTCTACATGAAGCCCCAAAGGTGTGGTCATGGGACCTGGATATTGGTTGAGGAATATGGACATGAGGGATAGTGTAAATGTAGGTAATACACTCATAGATGGATAGTCATTGTCATTCCATTTCCGATGATAGGTGGTACGCCACGTGGTTCCTCACGGTTAGGGAGATATGGCCTTGTGAAATTGGAAGCCCCAAAGATGGGTTAAGAAGCCCCTAATTAGTTGTAAGTCATTAATGAAAGTGTAAAATGGTTGTAACAAGAAAGTTCAAGAAGCCCTAAAGTTAAGGAAATATGTTACTTAGAAAAAATATATATACACCTCAAGAAGTCACTCATAATCATATTCACACACACATTCTATTGAATATATTATATGTGAGTAAGTGATTCTTATATGAGGTAACCAAGGAGATCTAAGGAAAATTTCATAAGAAAGATGAAGTAAAGAAGGGCTAAATTCCAAGGGAGGATGAAGTCTTGTGATGATGTGTTCTAAGGTATGTTATTTAAAGGTTATCTTATCATTTTTTCTATAATTTTTTTTGTAGAATGATTCAGATAGTGAAAATTGGAGGAGGTTGAGAAGACCTGTCAAGGTACATGTGGCAAAAATTTCATCTTCTGGGTCGTTTGATTTTTTGAGATACACTCTGTGGAAAATAGGGTGTGCGGATAGTCCTAAAAACTAGTCTCAAACATGTGTTCTGGGTAAAATAGTCATAAATTCTTCATAGAGGATCCAAATTTAGTGAGACTAAATGAATTGGATAGAGTACAAACCATAGTATGTTTTGTATTATTTTTAGATCTAGCTATCAAATATTCCATGCGTGGAATGCTCTACAAGTTCACTCTTTAGAATAAGACAAAATCCAACAAGGTCTGTTATTTTTTCTATAACTCCTTTTCCAGGATGCTCCAAGTAGTGAAACTTGGAGTAATTGCAGAGAATATGTTGAATAATATTGGGTACAAGTTTTAGTACTTATTCATTACAGGTACATAGTTATGCTTGTTGAAATTTAGGGTTTGTGACTAATCCAAAAACTAGTCCCGTGAGACTAAGGTAAAGTTTGATGAAGATGTTATTGTCTTGTTGTTGAAGTTTAGGAAGGTCTGCAGGTCTATGATCACATACACTAGGTCTGTTACAGAGTTACACGTATGTTTATATGCATGTTTTGAGGGTTACATGTTGATGATGTTATGGTGCATGCTTGAGGAAAGTATTTGGTATATTGTCGAAGCATTGACACACGCTTGAGGCACATATTAGGTGCATGGTTGAGGCATATTCTTGGTATATGATCTTGGTTGTTTGGTACTTTGTTGAGGTACACCATTCATGGTGATTGCTTGATATATCCTATGGTACATGGTGTATGACATGATTGAGTGATATGGTATATGGTTAATATACATTGTTGGTACATGGTATGGTACATGTGTTGATGTACATGGTTGATACATGGTATGGTACATTATTGGTACTTGATATGGTGTTGATATACATGGTTGATGGTCGAGGCACATGGTATAGGTTATGGTCGATGCGCGGTTTGGCACAAGTGTTGGTGCATGGTTGATGTGTGCTTTGGTACATGTGTTGGTGAATGGTTGATGCACTTGTTTTGGTACAGGTTGTGGTACACGACTGATTCTTGGTATGGTACAGATTGATGGTTTGGTACATGCTTTGGTACATGGTTGAGACACATAACTTGTGATGGTATGTTGGTGATCTTGGTACATACTTGGTAGAGGCATGTGTTGGTGATGTTGGACATCTAGTTGAGAGGTGTCCTTGCTATATGATCCATGTGAGAGGATCTGGTTGAGTATCAGTGAAAGTGACAGGTTGAACAGGTTGACCAATGACAGGTTGGCAGTGAAAGGTTGTATACAGTGACAAGTGACATGTTACATGTTGATGTGACAATGGAAGTGATTGTTGTAGTGACAGTTGGTCTACACTTATATTTCAGGGCAACATGACAGGACAAGGAAAGGGTGTCATAGCCTCCTTTCGGTTGGTTCTAGAGAATACAGGGAGTTGGAGATTCCTTCAGGTTGGAGCTTGAGAATCAGGGGGTTGTAGCCTCCTTCTAGTTGGATCCAAAGAATTTAGGGAGTTGTAGCTTCCTTCAGGTTGGTTCCTGTAAATCAAGGGGTTGGTGCCTCCTTCCAGTTGGTGCTGTAGAATTGGAAATTTGGTGCTTCGTATGAATGTATTCTTGATATATATAAGAAAGCATTTCATGGTTTTCTTCCATTTGGTTTTCCACGTAAATTATGGTGTACTATGTACTTGATGTGACGTTGTTGATGTTATGCTTCTTATATTTATATTCTCATGATATATTGATGATATATTTATGATATACTGTGATTAAGTTGAATTTTATATATTGTGGTTAAAAGTGGTAAAAGTGCTCATACTGAATCACCCCTCTTTTCCTACCCAAAGGAATCTTGAGGCCAATTGATTTATTTTGAGTAAGACTCCTTTCGGTGCCCATGCTAGGGAGGTCCAATATATAGGTATTGCCTCAATGAATGATTTGACAAGTATTAATATTCTAGCTCTAGAGAGCCATCTATTACACCAAGAATTTATTATTTTCTCCACTTTTGCAAGCAACCAAATCCAATCAGTTTTTTTGTATCCATTGGCCTTGATATTGAAGCCCAGGTTCTTGACGCCTTCAGATGGAATTTTGAACTGTATACCAAAGAGTGTTGGAGTAGCAAGTATTTCCTATTCATTGATTCCCCATGCCATCAATGAAATTTTTTCTAGGTTGATTTGCATTCTGGTTGAGAGACAAAAAGTGTGTAGAATGATTTTTAGATTGCTAAAAAAAAAGTAGGCTTTCCTTCACAAAATATGAGAATATCATCCACCAAGAGTAGGTGTGTGAGGGAGAATGATGTTGAGATTTGTATTCCTTTGAAGATACATTGTGATAAAACATTGGAGATGAGGTTGCTTAGAAATTTTTCCACCAGAAGAAAAAGTAGTGGGGAGAGTGGGCAACCCTACCTAAGGATTCTTTCAACTTTGAAGGAGGGGGGCGTAGAGCTATTTATGAGGATGGAAAAAGAAGTGGCGGATATGCAGTTGAGTATCCATATGACGAAGGAGTGTGAGAATCCCAGGTGTATGAGAAGTAGTTTGATGTAGAGCCAACTGACTTGGTCGAATGTTTTTGACAAGTCGAATTTGTAGGTGATGGCCTTTTGTTTTTTGGTGTGGATTGAAGGAAAAAATTCATGTGTTAGCCCTATATCTTGGTGGATTTGTATTCCTTGCAGAAAACTGAATTGTTCTCCAGATATCTTGTCTGCCAAAATGTCTTTCAAGCGAACTACGATGATTTTTGAAATAATTTTATAGATGTTGTTGTAGAGAGATATGAGGTGAAATCGATCAAAGGCTTGTGGATTTTATGACTTGGAAATGAGGGCAATGGAAGTAGTATTAAAGGGAGGCAAGATTTTTCCAGAGGTCTAGGATAAGTCTAAAATTATGAGGATATCATCTCCTAGAATATTAAAAGTGCCCAAATAGAACTCCACTAGGAATCTATCCAACTGTGGACTTTTGTCTTTTTGGAAGCTATGAAGGATTTTTTGGAGTTCATCTTTTGTGATTTCAACCATTAAGGATTCATTTTGTTCCTAATCCACAAAGCTAGAGAAAAGGCTGGATACCCTTAGAATGTACTCTATAGTTTATCTTTGATAAGCTTTGAAGACAGTTCTGAAATATATGCCCTCTTTTGCTAACTCCTCAAAATATGTGGCCATGGATCCATCTTCTCTCTAAATAGACCATATTGTGTTTTTGACCTTTTTGTCATTTGTGAAATGATGGAAGAAGTTTGTATTTTCATCTTCGGCATGGAGCCAAAGGGCTCTACTCTTTAAGCGCCATTCCTTTTCTCTGGAAAGGAGGATGGCGTTTTTATATTTCTCCAGTATGAGGATCTTTGATTTTTTCTCCTCTGATTAGTTTGTTTCCATATCTTATTCCATCTAGGACTTAAGTTGTTTTTCTATATCTGCAAGAGCTTGGTTTTCCTTTTCCTTTTGCTCCTTCCTCCATGCTAGGGTAGCCTTATTTATCCTTTTTATATTTTCCATGAATTGTATGGGAGGTGAATTTGGAAGCTCTTCATTGTAGTGTGCCCAAGTATTATAGACATGATCCAAATAGATATGATCCTCTAGACATGAAGATTTGAATTTGAAGGAGCCGAAGGCCTCTTTGGGTATGAGGCTAACTCAAGGAGGATGGGAGAGTGATCAAAGACTCCCCCCCAAGGAGACCCATTGTCGAAGATGATAGTTTTTCTGCAAGAAGGATTCAAAGATGAGGAACTTGTCTAAGAGCTTGGCTATCTAGGCATCCCCTGTTCACATGTTGCGCCAGGTGGGGGCATATTTGATTGGTTGAATTTCAAACATCTTTGAGTCCTTTATAAATTTAGAGAAAAAATCAACTAGAGGGTCTGTCTATGCTGAGGGGCCCCAAATCTCACATGAGCCAAGGGTAAAATTTAGGTCCCCCCCAAGAATGGTGAGCTCGGTGGAGAGGAGAGGGGAGTGGAAGATGTTAGAGTTTAAGATATTATTAGGTTTATTTTCAATTCATTAGATAACCATAGCATAGATAGGATCACTAAGAAATACACAATCACAAGAGACACATCATTTATCCTGGGAAACTCTCATGGGGGAGAAAACCTAGCAAAAACTTCCTTAATATAGATAGCCAATACAATGCCAAGAGAATAAAACAAACACTACAAAAAGTCCTCTCCAAGTAATGTCCCTCTCTCTCTCTCTTCCTTCTTCTCCAACTGCAGCTCCAAACTTGTGCTCTGATGATCCAGTGAGTGAGTGAACAAATGAGGCACTAGCCTTCTCTATTTATACAATCTGGCAGGTGTTGAAAGGATGTGTCTTTTTACTTACAGGGCCTACTTTTCCTTCTAGGTGGTTATAATCACTTTAATTAATTCTGGGGGCCGCATATTACAATTAGGGTTTGACCAATTCAAAAAAGGGGATTTGGTCATTTACAATGCCCGACATGATCAATCCACAAAAGGGGATTGATCTAATTAATAATACATAAATAATAAAGTAACATCATCATCTTATTTAACATGAGGCTAAAGTAATATCATCATCTTTTTTAGCATGAGGCTAAAGTAATATCATCAATATCTTTAGCATGAGGCTAAAGTAACATCATCATATTCTTTAGCGTGAGGCTAAAGTAATATTCATCATCTTCTTTATCACGAGGCTAAAGTAATATCATCAGTATCTTTAGCATGAGGGACGAAATAACATCAACATCATATTCAACAAGAAGCTAAATTGGCATCATCATCATCATCTTCAATAGGAAGCTGAAGTAGCATCATCATTATCATCTTCAACAATAAGTTGAAGTGGCATCATCATCATCATCTGCATCCACATGGATTAGTATAACACTAATACATCATCATCATCAATAACAACACAAGGCTGATACAACATCAACAACATCAATATCACAACACAAAGGCTAGAACATCATTAACAACAACAACATCACAGCACAAAGGCTGGAGAATCATTATCAAAAACAACATCATAGCATGAAGGCTAGAGCATCATCAACATCAACACTAGGCTGAGAGTCTTTAGCATGAGGCTGGCATCACAACACGAAACTGGCATCACAGCACAAAGCTGGCTACACAATATCTTTAGCACGAAGATGGAATCACAACATGAGGTTGGCAACACAACATCATTAGCACGAAGTTGGCATCACAACGCGAGGTTGGAAACACATCATCAGCACGAAGCTGGCATCACAACGCGAGGCTGGAAACACATCATCAACATGAAGCTGGAATCACAGCGTGAGGCTGGCAACAAATCATCACAACATGAAGTTGGCATCACAGTACGAGACTGGCAATATCATCACAACACAAGGCTAGCACGCATCATCACAACACGAGGCTAGCACACATCATCACAGCACGAGGCTGACACATCATCATCACGAGGCTGACATCACAACACTAGGCTGGCACATCATCAGCACGAGGCTGGCATCACAACACTAGGCTGGCACATCATCAGCACAAGGCTGGAATCACAACACTAGGCCGACACATCATCATCATGGGGTTGGCATCACAACACTACTCCCCCTTTCGAGGGAGGTCCTTACGGACTACACCAAGCTTATCTCGAAAGTGCTCAAACTTTACACGAGATAGAGGCTTGGTCAACACATCAACAACCTATTCATTTGTGCCAACACATTGGAGCTTTAAAGCTCCTCTCTGCATCATATCATGAATGAAGTGATAATGTATCTCTATGTGCTTCGACTCATTATGGAACACATCATCTTTATATATCTCTAGTTATCACATAGGATCACGGTAGCTTCCATCTCTAGATCAAATAGATCTATCAACAACATCCGAATCCATATGGCTTCACAACTGGCGGAACATGCAACAATGTATTCCGCTTCTGCCGTGCTGTAAGCAATGTTGGAATGCTTCCTACTCTGCCATGAAATCATGGCTAAATCTAGAATGAAACAATATCCCTTAAGGTATCTCATTATATGTTTTGCAACAACAAAGTGAACACATCTTGGTTTCTACCAGATACCGACTCAAGGCAAAACATATATCTGGCATGGTAATCGTCAGATACATTACTGAACCAATAATCTGTCTGTACAAAGTAGCATCAACCAATTCTGATGAGGTATCTACTAGGATCTTCAACTTCGTTTCCATGGATGTATACATGGATATATATTTCAACATGTCAAACCTCTTCATTTTAACTGCATACTTCCCTTGGTTAAGGAAGATCTTCTCTGTGCTTTGCCAAACTTCAATACCTAAGAGATAATGTATTTAGGTCTTCCATCAAACTCTGTAGTGAGCTTCTTCTGCAATCTGTGATGAGATTTTCTTCACCTTGTCAAGAATACATCATCTACATATAGTAGTAACATCACTAGCTCATCATTCATAACCTTGAGATAAAGGTTAGAATCAACTTTGCTCTTGGTAAAGCCCAAACTCATCAAGAAACTGTGAATTATTCCATACCAAGCTCTAGGAGCTTGCTTCAAAACGTACAGATCTTCCTTCAACTGACAACCATGAGTCTTTCTATATTCAATCTTCAAATCAAATTTTCTCATTACATTGTACCAATCTGGTACACTTGCTCAGCTGCAACTCAATCTTCACAATCATGTGCTAGCTCTATGTTCTCTCTGCAAGGCACTATCTATCTCACTGCCCGAGAGTATGTCCTCTCCTCTTTCTGCAATTTTTCCTTCTATAATTGGGACTCTGCACCTACAACTGCTCTGAATCTTGAGAATGACTGCTTCATTCTCACCGTGGCTACTGAAATCTATGAGTAACTCCTTTATTCTATCACGACAAAAACTTCATCTGAAACTGAGAGTGGCTCAGTAACTGATACTGAAGGGTAGCTCTTCTTATTTCATGGAGGTAACTCTATATTTCATTGTATTCATGTCTCCATGACCCAACTAATGTAATGCACCAATTGCCACTCAATTTTAAATATGGGGATTGCTCCCCCTGCATCTCATACTATATATGAATCATGGTTGTTCTGGTTGTCTTCATAAATACTGGAACTATTTCTTCAATTACTGGAGTATGTATCTCATCATAGTATTCTCCTTCTTGCTGGGAGAATCCTCTAGACACACATCAAGATTTTGTACATCTGCAACATGATTGATCTGTATAGATCAATCTTGGAAGTCAATACTGACTTCTCTTCTAGTCTCACTGAAGAATCCATATCCTAGTCTTTCTTACTGGCTTCCTTCTTTGTCACCGAAACAAGGGAATATTCCAGGAGATTTCATATCTCCTAGGAGTCTCTGAAGTTATGATCTAGTCTTCTCATGGCATCTGTCTCCCAATCCTAAAAGTTGTCTCTTCATCTGATCCTTTATGAGATCAGGATCATCCTTGATTTCTTCTGAGTCTACAAGGACTTCATCATCTCTTACAGGGTATACTCGGTGTTGAATACCAAGTCTAAATATGCAAGACTGAGTCAGGCTTCAAACGAGTTCTGCTTCCTATCAAGGTGGCTTCATTAACCTTTGAACAATTCTGTCGTGAGTTCTTGTTCTAATGTTTGGTCATCTTTGGATCCTTTTGCTCCTTTCAATTAATATTCATATGAGATACTCTGAATCTCAAACTATAGCTTCTTCTTCATCTTTTTTGGTACATGAGTGTATATGGTCATGTACATAGTCTGCTTCATATCTCATCTAATATGTTGCCTTCTGCAAACTTCACTATAGATTCTTCAAGGTCATCACCTGTGACTTGAAACAAGGTCAACAAAACAACAAGCAAAAATAATACTCTTTTGATAATAGTAGATAAAATAATCGCATGAATAATCATCACAATAGCTCCTTTAGAGCTATCAATTGTGACCTGTCTGAAGCAAAGATCAAAAGTAAGAAATACAATATGAATTGAGGTCAACACTCTTATAGTGTTGTGATCAAACATTCCTCCATGGAAACCTAGAACTAACACAAGAAGTTTCTCCTAGAGGAGATGTTAGTTGTATCTGGAAAATGATTACATTATTTATCTTAGTATGCTCACATGATACCAAGTATAATACTTTTCAAAGACTGTTATCTCAATTATAATGTTTACTTGTAAAGGGGTAGTCATCAACTTGTCATGTGCAACTTTGAATCTTATCAACTTAATTAATCAAACCTGGAACCTGGAGCCTTGTCCTCAAGAATGAGTGTGCTGCTTTTCTTCCAAGTCTCCTTCACTCAAGATGACGAGTGCTTTCTTCAACCTGTCTTCTGTACTAATACAATATGTTATCTTGACAGAAGGTTGGGTTAGAGGATAAACTCTATGATCTCAACTTTAATCCATCTAATACTTTGACTTTAATTTTTTACCAAAGGTTAGTATGATGGTCATAGCTTCAACATGCAACACTAATCAAAATAATGTCATATCAAATAGATGCATATCAAAATAATCAAACCTAGGTTGTATTATTCCTCTGAATGTGTTGGATCTTGAGATCCTTTTGGATCTATGGCAGGAGATCCCTTCTCCTGTAAATACCTTTTAAAGCTTAACAATTTAAGTATATGTGAGTACATACCTCTAATAGAATTTGTAGGTCACCATTTGGTAGTAGCAGTAATAATTACCAACTCTTTAAGAACTTCAAGGGTGACTGCAACTGGTACTACAACTGATACTTCAACTAATACTGCAACTACAATTGATATGCCATTGATTCTGAAACTGCAACTGCAACTTAGGGTTTTATGAGGAAACCCTAATTTTTCAAACTTCAAATTTTGAAATTCTGATCTAGGGGCTAGATGTGATGGGTTGAGGCGAGTAGGTTGGTACAGTTAGATTTCTGAAAATCTAATTTTTTCCCCCTCAAACTTGATCAACGGATTTCTGGACTAGTGTTTCTGGTTTTCTGGTTTTTTGGTACCAGTAAAAAATAGGGTTTCACCTTTTGGGAGTTCTATCCACTGAAAAGGTGCACTGAAGGTGCCAAAGAGTTCCTTGAGCTAGGGTGCACTTTTCTAGATGGATTTTGGGCTGAAATTCCTCTTCAATAAAAATCCCTAATTTTCATGTACGACAATAGTGACGTTTTTCTTCTTATTGTGAAAGATGCTCTCTTCAGCTTAGCTTTGATACCATGTTAGAGTTTAAGCTATTATTAGGTTTCTTTTCAATTCACTAGATAACGATAGCATAGATATGATCACTGAGAAATACATAATCACAAGAGACACATCATTTATCCTGGGAAACCCTCATGAGGGAGAAAACCCAACAAAAACTTCCTTAATATAGATAGCTAATACAATGCCAAGAGAATAAACCAAACACTACAGAAAGTCCTCTCCAAGTAATGCGCCTCTCTCTCTCTTCCTTCTTCTCCAACTGCATCTCCAAACTTGCGCTCTGATGATCAAGTGAGTGAGTGAACAAATGAGGCGCTAGCCTCCTTTATTTATACAATCTGGCAGGTGCTGAAAGGACGTGTCTTTTCACTAGTAGAGCTGACTTTTCCTTCTAGGTGGTTATAACCACTTTAATTAATTCCGGGGCCCGACTTCTCATTATGCATATTACAATTAAGGTTTGACCAATCCACAAAAGGGGATTTGGTCATTTACAATGCCCGACATGATCAATCCACAAAAGGGGATTGATCTAATGAATAATACATCAATAATAAAATAGAATACTCTTTGCAGTTACAATATTTCAATAGGAGACTTGTCCCCATAAATATTTCCTATCAGAGTAAGGCCCATATGTATTAATGAGAAGGAAGGAGAGATTATGGGAGGGGGAGAATAAAATCCGACATAGCCCACGAATTTGTGAGCTGAAGAGAGTCCTTTTTCCAGCCAGTGACAAGTCCTCTTGATTTGTCGGATGCATCCATTTCCAAGAAATTCCATTCGTGGAAGGAGAGTGAAATAATTTTTATAGCAGAGTCACTATCCATTATTGTTTCTTGTAGTAATAGGAGACTAGGTTTGTGAAGATCAAATAGTCTCGAAAGTGCCAACATTTTGGAGGGATTGGCCAACCCTCTGCAATTATGTGAGAGGAAGATCATTGGATCCCTTGAATGGGGGTTGATCCTTTAAGAGCCCCAAAGAGAGATTTTTGTTTTCCTGTTTGAACTCAGATTAAGCCTATTTTTTAGCCTGAGAGAGATATGACTTTCACCCTCTATGTAGGGTTTTTTTGTCTTGAACATCAAAAGAGCATAGACCTCCCATAATTCCATTGGGAGGTTCTTCGAAGATCTGTGCTTTGGATCTCATATTGTATTTTGGGGGAGGGGAGGAGGGAGGTTGTTGGGAGGGGAGGGAATAGGGAAAATGGGAAGTGAGGGAGGGGAAAGAGGTAGCGAGGGCAGGGGTTGGTTGCGAGGGGGCTAAGGGTGGGGGGGGAGAGGGAAGGTCGGGTAAATATGGGAGGGAGAGGGGTATGAGGGGTTCCATTCCAAGGTTTGAAATACCAAAGAGGCCTACCAGAAAGGAAAGGTCCAGAGGATCATGTGGTTCAGAAGGGGAAGGAACGATTTGGATACCACCATCAATAAAAGAAGGAGGAGGAGGAAGGGGGGGAGGGATAGTGGTAGTCTTATCCATGATTTCAGCTAGCATTGTGGATTGTGGCCGCTGCAATTGTTCATTATGTTATGGTTGGTCCTAAATGCGAGCTAGGGGGGCTGGTGTCCCAGCTGGAGGAGGTGTTGTCAACAAAGTGGGAGTCGTATCCTCAAGCTTCTCGAAGGTCAATTTTTTTACCCATTTTCAGTTTTTGACCAGCAAAGAACAATCCTTTTCTAGGTGTCCATAAACATGGCAATGACCACATCTGAACAAAATTGCTTCATAATCCATCTCTTGTGTAAAAGTGCAGCCTTGATGTTTAACGGAGATACACTCTTCAAGTCTGCTTGACGGCTTGAGACCTACCAGAATGAGGGCCATGGCCATGTACCCAGTTTGTTTTTAAATGAGATCATCTTTGTAGAAATGTCCCAGGGCAGAATTGATTTCCTGAAAAATTTCTTCAGTCTAAAAGGACAAAGGTAACCCTAGGAGTCTAACCCAAATTGGTGTGATTTCCAGGTGTGTTGAAGAGGCATTGAAATACAGTTGCCATCGCTTCAAGAACAATGTTTGTGTTCCATAACACCATCGCCCAGAGAGAAATGAATTTGTGTTCGCTTTCGATCTGAAAATTCATGCCAGCCAGCCTTTTGTAAGGACCAAGATGATAGGTTCGTATCTGAGATATCTTCTGAAGTTCGTCATAGGCATTTGCTAGCAAATCTATTGACCAAGGTGGTGGTCTGCATGGTGACTATGTCATTTGACTTTACTCCATTGCCAAGGGTGAGGTTTATGGGCTTGTATCTCCATTTTATGCATTTATCATTTTTCGAGGAAAATCCATCCCGCTAGTTGTTTGTTCGAGTCAAGGTTAAGTGGTCAGGGCTTCTCTGACATAAATTTCTCAGTAGTGAAAATGCTAATGAAACCTCCCGAGGGAGAGACCACTTGTGACTGTGTGGGGAGAAGATCTCGTAGAGAGGGTGAAAGTGGTTCACAACCAGTGGGAACATTGTCAAGGAGAAGGTTAAGGGAAGCAAGGGAGGAAGGATGGAGGCAATATGAGGGGATTTAGTGGGAAGTATAGGGTCCTCAGAAAGTTAAGTGGGAACATCATGGGCGGGGGAGGGAGGATCTGAGGGGGTTGATTGTGATGGAAAATCCAAGGGGGAGGAGGATGAGGGGACACCATTGTCAATGATGGAAGGTATTGTGAGGATCCACTAAATGTCAGAGCGATGATGTAAGAAACTGTTGATGGGGATGTCCAAATCGCATATTCTAGGAGATATTCCACTGAATAATCTAGAGTTTCCACATCCTCTAGTGAAGGGTCCATCTTTGCGGGGAAGAATGCAGGCACTATGA
>ML795754.1:384506-400407 GCA_009831015.1 Picea engelmannii
TGGGCTAAACAAGAATCTACAAAGGTTAAGATACATTCTAAAAGATTTCACCTCCTTCAAGTGCTATCATATTCTCAGAGATTCAAATAAAGAAGCAGACAAACTAGCCAATGAAGGCTGCCTTTTGCCCCAAGGAGAACTCAACGTAAACGGTGGGGATCCAATTAAAAAATGTATTCCTTGAAAAGGACAACAGCTTGTAAAAGAATGTAGAAGGCAGCAGACGCCTGAGAAAGATAGCTGGAACAGAAGCTGAAACACAGTGTTGTAACAGAGCTGGAACACAGTGATGAAACAGAGCTGGAACACAGATGCAGAAACATAGATGCTGGAACACAAATGCTGGAACACAGATGCTGGAACACAGAAGCTGAAACACAGTGCTGAAACAGTGTTGGAACTTATGCTGAAACACGGTGCTGTAACAGCTGAAACACAGTGCTGTTACATATGCTGAAACACAGTGCTGGAACAGTTGCTGAAACACAATGTTGTTACATATGCTGAAACACAGCGCTGGAACAGATGCTGAAACACAGTGCTAGAAATTATGCTGAAACAACGATGGATCTTATGCTAAAACAATGATGCATCACAATTTTTATTTTGATCTGTAGGCCCGAAGAAACTCGGGGCAAATTGTAACTGAATCTGTGGCTTTGCCACCCCTCTAATATAAACTATAACCGTTTTCGTTAAAAAAAAATGGATTACATAGTGATGCACAAAATTACATGTGTATATTGAATTGGATTTAATGAATATTTATGTTTTATTTATTTTTATATAAGTTATGTATAATCAATAAATTATATTTATTCATGAAAAATTATTAAAATGAGGTAAATTAAAATTTTATAATTTTATATTTAATTAATGAAAATAAATATTATTTTTATTTTTATTTCAATTAAAAACAAATTAATAATATATTTATTCTTTTGATTATTTAATTAAAGTGATTTATAACATGCAAAACACATTTACTTCATTCTAATAATAATTAGAATTTGAAAACATTTAAAACAAAAACTAATCTATATTTCTAAGATAATTCAAAGAGGTTTATTAAACATATAATAGGCATTCTCTCACTTTAATTTAATTTAAAAATGTATCTTAAATCTTCACAAACACTTGGTTAAAAAATCTTCATATACATTAGTGAAAAATTCTATGACTCTGTAATTTGACACGATCATTTAGGTGAACTATTTAGCCTGAAATATGTTATTGTAAATTTTTGATATTGATATAGTTGTTGATGACAGTTTGATTGGTAGATTTTAATAGTCAAATCCTTGCGTTAAGGAAGTTTCTTGTCCCACAAACAAGAGGGTATCATACACCAATTTGATGTTTGGCTTGGTCGTGACCTTAAAATTAGATTATTATTATTGTTATAAAAATCATTGTGTTAACGTTTTGGTAATGTTTTTTTCATTAACATTTTTCTTAATTGTGTATTAAAACTTTTTTCATAATAAAAGTATTGAATGATTTATTTATTAATAAAATTATATTTAAAAAATTAATAAAAAAAAATAAGTAATATTATTAATATATATTCAAATTTTCTCTATATAAAAATAAGAGAAATCCCCTTGATGATTGCTAGAACAGTCATGAAATGAAAAAGAAAAGAGGGTAGAGACTAGGTTTTCGATACCGGTGCGCAAACTCAACAAGACAGGGTTAATGATTGTGGGACATGTTCTATCTTTATGTGGTTTTATCCTTCCCCTCCATTATGTGGTTTAACTGTGAATGATTTCCCTTTTCCCTTATCTATTAAACAAAACGAGGTTTGAACAGTTAGGGGCAGGTTTTGATGCGTAATTGTTAACTGCGTTTGAGATGGTCAAAACGGGGTTTCAGGCGAGTGACATCGGGGGGTATACTGGTGTTATCGAGGAATCTTGGCGAACATGACTCTTTGGCATTGAAACATGATGGAATGGTGTTTGAATTAGGTTTTTAGGTAGTTTGAAACAAAGTTTGGGTGTGAAAGTCAATAAAAGGTAACCGTACGGGTAATTTAAGTTATGCCACGTCACCCTCACACGTGCACGTTTGAGGTCATTGGTCCTACCATATCAGTGGGTGAAAGTATTTTCTTTGTTAGTGTATCAGCGAGAGATGAATATCTTTCATTGATGTATTGAAAAAGAAGAAATATCGTGTGACGTTGATGTATTGGCAACACAAGTGAATCATTCACCGACGTGTCAACATGAAGGTTAAATCTTGGACTGTCAATGTATCAATGAGAGAAGTGAATCACTCGTTGGTGTATCGATGAGAAGAGAAGAAGTTGAAGCGTTGGTGTATGAGTGATGGAAGAAAATCCTTTTTCGATGTGTCGTTCGAGAAAGGAAATGCCCCATTGGAGTAATGGTGAAGGGAAAAGATGTTGGAGTGTCAATGTATCGACGGAGAATGTGAATCTTTCGTCAATGTATCGACGAAGGGAAAAGATGATGGAGAGATGACATATTGGTGAAGGGAAAAATCTCAAAGAGTCAATGCATTGATGAAGGCAAAAAATCTCAAAGCATTGATGCATCAATGCAGAGTGTGAATGTTGTGTCGACGCGCCCTTTATCAGCGAGTGATGTAAATCTTCCACTGGCACATTGTGTATTGGCGAGCGATGTGGATCTTCCATTGATACACACTATATCGATGTTAAATGGA
Source organism: Picea engelmannii (assembly GCA_009831015.1). Taxonomy (NCBI): domain Eukaryota; kingdom Viridiplantae; phylum Streptophyta; class Pinopsida; order Pinales; family Pinaceae; genus Picea; species Picea engelmannii. Next base: position 387,204 of record ML795754.1, read on the forward strand.
AATCTTTTACTTTGAATTCGGTTAAATCTAGTGGAAAAGGAAAACTGGAGTTGAGAGCTTGAAGGAACTTTATGAGTGTAGAGCATTGAGATTTGATAGAAAAGGAGCTTGAAAGTTCAGAGAAACAAAGATAGGGGGGAGCAAGATTCCTTCACTTAGAAAAAAAAAGGTTGTTAAAAGAAAAGTGAATAACTTTTTGGGGAGGGGTTGTTCCTATCACAACAATTAGTGACACACGAAGCGTAATAATTAATCTCTATATCAAATGTTATTAAAATAAAATTAGTTTCAGAAACCAAAATTTTTGCTTCAACTAGTATCGAAACAAAGTTTTAGTAGGTTCCAACAAGCATTCATAGTTCCGATGGAGTCACCTCGACATCACAGGGCTTGCTCTGCTGCTAGCAAGTGTCCATAGCCCCGACGGAGATACATGCATGTCCCGTATGATCTGAAATGCCTTTCCCAAGACTTTACATTTGAACAAGCTTTCCTCTTTCTTTTATTTTTAGAGGGGGGTGGATGGGGGATTTCAATTTTCCTTTAAAGGCAAGAGGGATGATACATGTTTGTGAGATTTGTTTGGATATGCTTGTATATAGATAAGATACTACCTTATGCAATGTGCCTTAAGACACCCCATATGCTTCATATTTTAAACATTAGTTGTTTAATTAAGTATGAGTGCATCAGTTCCATTAAATGTGGCCAGTTACCTATCCCCGACCAAGTTTTGGTATGTTAATGCTCGTTTGTTGCTTCAACAGTGTTCCTCTACAAAGTCTAAGCCTTGAATGTTAGATTGAAGTAATTGTAGAAAAACAGGATGAATGGGTATCTTATCTCAATGTTAGAAGTAGATTTCCATAACCCTAAGCCATTGCATGCCATATCATTGTATTTAAATTGGATTTCAGCAACAATGATCTATTTCTGAAGAAAAGTAAGCAAGGGGTTTTGGGAGAGAAAATTCTTAAATGTGTTCAACAAAAAATATAAATCATACAAACAAGAGACAAAAATAAAATCAAGCAGAAAACAAAGGAGGGGGAGAACCCATTATTTATGTACAACTCAACGATCTTAGGATAGGTAACTAAAGTATTTTTTCAATACTTGGCCATTGACGAGGAGGTCTACTTCTCCTTCGAGGTTTTGCAATATATACGTGCCTAAGCCAATCTTCTCTTAAACCAGATAAGGACCAAGCCACAATTGTTGGAACTTGGAATGCTTCCCTTTATCTTTGTGTGGCTTATCCCATTTCATAACCATATCACCTATTTGAAAATCCTTATCCTTAGCAGATTTATTATCAAACCATCGTTTTATGATATGTTGATGTGCAACAAATTTGGTCTTTGTTTTCCCTCTTTCCTCTTCTAGTTTGACCAAGGTGTCTACTCTTCTTTCAATGGTTGGGTAGTTTTTCCCATGTGATTGATGGGATAGTTGAAGAGAAACAAAGTTACCAACTTAAAGAGAACTCTCCAGAGTTCTTGTTTTTTTAGAGGTCTCATTTAGTGGCTATTTTTATCCCCGAATCAAAAAGTGTTGTTACATGTAGCACCCTTTTTTGGAGGTGGTTAAAATTTTGGCTTGTTTGAAATCGCGGCCTTGAAAAATGGACAAAAACCTTAAAATTGACCCTCGAATCGAAAATTGATGCTACCAGTAGCACCCCTTGTTTTTTGAGTTAAAATTATGAATTAATTGAAACCATAGTCTTCACAACTGGTAACATTGTAGATAAACAAACTCAAAATTGGCTCCTAAATTGTTACTTGAATTTTTTTTTATTAATTTTTTTTAATTTACTTTAAAAAATAAATAAATAGAAAAGTAAAATACTTCGCAAACAAGTTAAAAACAAAAAATACATGTTTAAAAAAAATAAAATCATAACCCAATTTAAAAAAAAATAAAAATTAAATTAAAAAATTATAAACAAAAAAACCCCAAAAAACATTTAAAAATAAAATGAAAAAAAAAACCTAAAAACACAAGAAAATTAAAAAAAAAAAGACTAAAAAGACAAAAAAAAAAAATGTGTTGTTTAAAACACACAAAAAATAATATTTTTTTTCACAAGAGCTAGAAGATTTTTATTCATTAAAAGGGGCATGGCCTAGACCATCGAGTACAAAATTTAGAATCGGTTTACAGAGAAAAATTTCAGTTCATTTAAACCAGCTATCTGCCATACTTCTACATTGTCCCTATAATTCTTTAACTGCCTAATACTAGTACTAAACTTGGCTAAGTAATTTCAGTAAAAAGATCAAGAATACAAACAAAAAAACAAAACATGTATAATTTTAAGATAAGAACATTCTAGACCTCTTCCTTTTTGCCATCTTCTTCCTCTGACAATGCCACCATGACATTCAAATATGGTAATATTGGCAGCATCGACGCCTCCTATCTGGACAAGAAACCCGTGTCCATACCAAGAGCAGAAGTCTCAGGTTCCTCGTTCCACTGTGTCAATTGTTGCTACAAGAATTCCCCATGATGTCACAGGAAGTCAACCTCATCTTGTAATTGTCCCACTAAAACCCTGTGTTGAGCCAATGTTTTCAAACCAAAGGAAATAGTGGAATTAAGTACATTTACCTTAATAAACAATCTTTGTATCTCCATAAAATTATTGTCCATCATTTCCTCATTCTGGGTCGTTTCATTCATCTCAGCCTCCATAATTATCAATTTGCTCAAAACCTTATGGCAGTGGAAAAAATTAAACAAAATTCCCACACAATAGACCAACTAACCTCCAGGCCCACCTCTCTCCAAAATGCGACCAAACAACAACTAGAATTTCTAGGAAAATACAAAGATAATGCTTCCCTGATTGCAGTCTAAATTTATCAGCATAATTCTGAGTAACCATGTAATCTTCAGGATGACATTTACAGAATTAATAGCCTTACTGCCCTTCCAAATCAAATCCGTACATGCATCTTGTACCTTATCATCTCTTCCCTCATTAATTCTAATGAATTCGATGCCTTGCGAGCACTCGATCCAGCTGACATCAAAGATTGAGATCACCATTGTTGCATGTACTTCCTTCCCCTGAACATTTTCTTTCATCATGGCGACTTTCCAATCTGAAGTCATGTCCATCAAGATGGGAATGGATTTGTACTTGGTGCATACCATCTCCTAGGATATTCCACAAGCCAAAGTACCTCGCCCACATGCATAATTCATTGGCTACAACGCCCGCTTAACCTAAGGTAGTTGTTGCAGGACATTCATCATGTGCCTTCCACATGTGAGAATGAATTGTCGAGCCTTTAGAGTTATATTAGGACTAGAATTTGGCACCTACATGAACCTTCCATGCAGAGACATAAAATCTAGCCCCACGTGGACCATACAGGCCCCAATCAAAAGCCAAACCCTTTTCATTAAAGAGGAGTGACAAAGCTCATTATCCCACAAACCCCCAAGGAACCTGGAGCTAAACCAATGGCTCTATTAGCCATTTGATCTGCTTCTTTGTTGTTTTCTCGGAGGATGTGAAAAAAATGAACATAGAGATTGATCAGAGAAAGTCGAATCCACTCTATAAGAACCTACAAACTAGCCTCATTGGGATCGATTCCAATAACAAAATCTCTGATAGTGTTTTTGGAACCTTCCACAATATTCATATGATCTGCTTTTGCTTTGCCAGTTGCACCCCGTGATAGTCTGCATAAGCTTTCACCTTGTTATTCAAGGTAGAACCTAGATTCCAATAGAATTATAATTCTCGATTTTCTCTAGAACCATACAACACCCCTTCTCGCCTTGCACAAAAACAAAATAATAATAATAATAATAATAATAAATATTAAAAAATAAAAACAATCTTATATTAAAACCTGAAGAATTAAAAATAAACCATAAAAAACATATATATTTATGAAAGCATAATTAAACATAAATAAAAATAAAAAAATCAAATCAAAAATTAAAATCGCATTTTCAAACCAAAAAGTTAAAAATTCAAAACAATTAAAAACTTATTTAAACTAAACAAAATGTTAAAAAATCAAATCAAAAATTAAAATCACATTTTCAAACCAAAAAGTTAAAAATTCAAAACAATTAAAAACTAATTTAAACTAAACAAAAACAAAATGTTTCAAAGCTTTGGGGGAGGGTGGCGATTATGGGAATCGCTTACTCAAGCCTCGATCCCCCTTTCCCCCTCCCCTCGTCCCTCCCACCACATCCAGCGCACTCGCATGGGTGGTTCGTGAGTTGCATGTGATGGGTCGGAGTCACGAGTGAGGGCGGGAGGGGAAGAGAGGGGGCACAATTCTCATAATCTCCCCCTCCCCAAAGTTGTGAAACGTTTTGTTTTTTCTTTAGTTTAAATTAGTTTTTAATTTATTTTTTAATTGTTTTGAGTTCTTAACTTTTGGTTTAGAATTTGATTTTATTTTTTGTTTTTTTATTATTTTGTTTTATGCTTAAATATGTTTTTATAAATATTGTTTTGTTTTTTCTTTAGTTTAAATTAGTTTTTAATTTATTTTTTAATTGTTTTGAATTCTTAACTTTTGGTTTAGAATTTGATTTTATTTTTTGTTTTATTATTATTTTGTTTTATGTTTAAATATGTTTTCATAAATATTGTTTTTTTTGTTTATGTTTTAATTTTTCATGTTTTAACATGGTTTTAATTTTTAGCAACGAGTTTGCGAATGAGACATTGTTCTGATTAGGGTTTTGTCTTTGTTCGTTTTAGTTACCTTTCATGGCCCCTCCAGAAGGAGGGGAGTCACCGCCCCCTCCTTCTCCTGCTTCTTCCTTTCGCAAGCTTCTAGCTACCCAAGGTAAGAAGCTCCTCCCTGCAGATCCCCCTTGCTTCGTCAAGAAGCTCAATTCAATCCCTGAAATTGATCTACCCTCAGACATTCCAATGAGGGTAGCAGTTTCCCTGTCGGAACGAGGACTGGTTGGACAATTCATGGGCCTCTGGCTATCAGCCCGAACCACGAACAACTGGATCCAAAAGAATTGGAGACCGCTAATAAAAAATAGTGTAACCTGCTATGCGGTGGGAAGAGGATTCTTCATCTTTGAATTCATTTCTCAGGAAGATAGGGATCTCATCTTCAGGAATGGGCCGTACTTTATGGGCACTCAAGGGCTTTATCTTAATTGCTGGACTCCTAGCTTCGATCCAACTCTAGAAGTTCCCAAGGACGTTCCAGTCTGGGTCAGGCTACCCAACCTACCAATCCACTGTTGGAATCCCTCCTCGCTTCAAGCAATCGGGAACGGGTTGGGACAATACATCGACAGAGCGGACCCTAGAGACTAATACTCATGTGCATGAATCTGCATGGAAGTCGATCTGGAGGAGAGACTTTCTGAAGCGATCAAACTCAAGGTCGACGACCAACAACATTACCAGAAGATGGACTACGAACAACTCTGGTTCAAATGCAGGTGATGTCATGAATACAGACATTTCCAGAGGAACTACCCTAAAAACCCAAACATGGAGAAAGAAAGTGGAGAAGGCTGGCAACAACCAAGAAAAGGAAGATCCAACTCCAAAACTAAAGGCCCAAGGAACGAAAAGACAACCCCCACACAACCCAGGGACCTAGGAAATAAATCAGACACAAGGGCAGAGAACACCTTCAAAATATTGGCTCAGGAGCTTGTAGAGAAAACAACAGAAGAAAACACACAGGAGGAATCCCCAACTGAAGATACGCGTGAAAATCCAACCCCCAAAGTCAGAGAAACCCACTCGCCGGTAGAAGAAGAAGAGCAATGCAAATCCCCCCTAAGAAAGAACGCAAGACCAAACATAGAGGAAGGTGAGGTCTTGTCAGATAGCGAGTACGGAGGTGCAAGTGATGCCTTGGCCACACCAAAGAAAATAAGAAGAGGTAGGAAATCTAAGAAGGAAGAAAGAGACAAAGAAACCTACAAAGATGTCCTAAAGGGATCGCAACCAACAATCAGACAACTAATCAATGTCAGACAGACAAGGAAGCACTCCAAGGCCTCCCAAGGAGGCCATTCATTCCCCCCAAGGTAATTAATGAAACTAACTTCCTGGAATTGCAGGGGATTCAGAAGCAAAAGGAAAGAAGAAGCACTTAAGGTAACATAAGAGCCTCAAAATCAGATATCTTACTCCTCCAGGAGACCAAGATGGACAACCAAGTCTTACTCAAAGCAACAACTATCCTCTGGAGAATAAGCCAAGGAATAGCAAAAAGCGTGAGAGGTGCCTCAGGAGGGTTAGGCACCATGTGGAACACTATAACGTTCGATCTGATCAACTCTGAAACGAGCATGCACTGGATCCACACCAAACTCCTTCACAAGGCAACAGGCCATTTGGTATGTCTCTTCAATATCTATGTACCAGACCTGTTAACGGAAAAAATAAAGTGTTGGGAGACCCTAAAAGACTATTTATTGCAAAATGATCTAGACAATATCATTATTGGGGGGGATCTAAATGTGACCCTAGCTTTAGATGAAAAAAAAGGTGGCTCCATTGTGCGAGACCCAACAAGAGAGTGGGTGGNAAAAGACTATTTATTGCAAAATGATCTAGACAATATCATTATTGGGGGGGATCTAAATGTGACCCTAGCTTTAGATGAAAAAAAAGGTGGCTCCATTGTGCGAGACCCAACAAGAGAGTGGGTGGAAGATCTAATTTCAGATTGGGATCTAGAAGATATCAAGCCTACTAAAGGCAAATACACGTGGACAAACAAAAGGATAGGACCAGGGCATACAACAGCCAGGTTGGATAGATTCCTCATCCAAAGCTCCTTCTTGCTTCTGGGCCTCACTCCCACCTCTTCGATCCTTCCTCACAGTGTGTCAGATCACAAGCCCATCCTCTTAGAAATTTCGTGTGACAAAAACCATGGGCCCATACCTTTCAGATTTAGCCCAACTTGGCCCCAAGACAAAGACTTCCTAAAGCTAGTGACCACAGTCTGGAATGACACAGTAAGAGGCTCGGCCTTCTATGTGTGGGAAGAAAAACTCAGAAGATTAAAGACAATGCTAAAAACTTGGGCAAAAGGTCAGGCAAATCCAATTAAAACTCGTCAAGAAGCCCAAAAGCAGCTAGGGAACCACCAACTGGAAATGGAAAATCAGGAGATCACCCAAGAATGCTTGCAACAAGAAGACCATCTACAAAGGCAGTCGCACAAGGCTTGCCACGAGGAAGAAAATTATTGGAGACAGAAATCCAGAAGCCTTTGGCTCGAAGCAGGAGATAGAAACACGAGCTACTTCCACACGCAAGCTGAGGCAAGGAAGCAATTTAAAATGGTAACAAAAATTCAAGTTCAAAATCAAACAATCATGGATCCAGAAGGCATTAAAGCAGCGGCAATTGAAGCCTTCAAAGAACTCTATACTGAAACGCAAAGAACTGATATAGACCCCAAAGAGTACCCTCTCTCCCTTATCCCAAAACTCATCAAGGAAGACATCAACAACAACCTAACTAAGGAAGTTACTCAATAAGAAATAAAGGAGGCACTGGACCAAATGAATCCTGACAAAGCCCCAGGCCCAGATGGCTTCACAACAAGATTCTACCAGCAAAGTCAGGATATAATAAAATCATATCTAACGAAGCTGATCCGAAAATCTCAAACTTGTAGCAAACTAGGAGGTGGAACGAATTCGGCCTTCCTGGCACTGATTCCGAAAGAAAAAGGAGCAATCAACTTCGATAGATTTCGACCAATCTCCCTCTGCAATACAAGCTATAAAATCCTCACAAAAATAATAGCCAACAGAATCAAAACAATTCTTCCTATAATCATCCCTGAAAACCAAGGAGGATTCATCAAAGGTAGACACATAGTAGATAACATCATCCTAGTGCAAGAGGCCCCGCACTCGAGCATCCGGAGGAAAGACAAAGGTATGATAATAAAACTTGATCTTGCCAATGCTTTTGATAGAGTAAGACATAATTTTTTATTTAAAGTCATGGAAAATTTTGGGTTCACCCCAGATTTTGTAAACTGGATCAAAGTTTGTATCGGGTCACCTTGGATAGCCCCTCTTGTGAATGGGAGGGTAACTAAGTTCTTTCAAGCTTCCAGAGGACTCCGAGAAGGTTGCCCCCTCTCTCCCCTCCTCTATGCAATTCAAGCCTCAGTACTGAGCTTCCAACTAGAGCACGGCCAGAATCACAACAATCTCCATGGTTTGAGAATAGCGCCAGGAGTAAAGGACATAAATCATGCCCAGTTTGCGGACGACACTCTGCTAATGGGAGGTGCGAGCTTACAAACAACAAGGAAATTCAAGAATGAATTAGCGGCTTACACATAAATCTCAGGAAGTGTCATAAGCCCTACTAAAAGCAAGATCTATGGTTGGAACATAATGCCAAATGAAATGCCGGAGATCACTAGGGTACTTAGAATGGAAGGTTGTACCAAATGGGATGCCTTTAAATACCTGGGAGTCCCAATCTTCAACTCCACCCCAAGAACCTCACATTGGAATTTGATGATTTACAAGATAAAGAACAAGATAACTTCATGGGGAGCGAGCTGGTTAAATCTAGCAGGTAAAGTGGTCCTAATCAAGGCTGTCATTGCTAGCATTCCAATCTATCAAAGCTCTTTGCTTCTGGCCCCTGCCTCCATAATACAAAAAATTGAAACGATGTTCAGAAGGTTCCTATGGGAAGGTGGGAAACAATCAGGGAGAAAGTTGCATCTAATAAGCTGGGAAAAAATCTCTAAACCAATCCTGGAAGGCGATCTCAACTTAAAAAATGCACATGTTCAAAATCTGGCGCTAGGGGCAAAGATGCTTTGGAACCTAACCACCGGGAAGCCAACGTGGATTAAAAAAGCGTTATGGAAAAAATACTTTAGGGGTCCAAGGGAAAGATGTATAGAGTGCCCAATTCTGGAGAAAAGAGGCTCCCCAATCTTCTCGCTCTGTCAGAAGACTATGCCCCATTTCAGACCTCATCTCACTTGGGTGCCAGGCAATGGGAAAAAAATCAATATTTGGCAGGACTCAATCATGGGAGATCCTCCAATTGGGTTGAGATAGGATCTGGATTGACTCAAAGAATGGATGGTCACTCAAAATTTAAACACTCTTTGGGACATCTCAATTTGGGGGAACAATGAGCACAAGATGTGGCTAAGGTGGGGAATTGCTAACAACCCCCCTAATTTAGAAGAGGACTGGAACGCCCTGAAGCTCTGCCTCCAAGGGAAATCCCCACTCAAAAAAATGGGAAAAGACAAACGAGGTTGGGGAACGAGCTTAGGGACTTATACCAATGTAGCAAGGTATCAGCTCACAAACGCCCACCCCAATGTCCCTCCAAACCCAGCAATTTGGAAAACAATTTGGACCTCCAAGTCCATCCCAAAGTTTGACATGTTTATCTGGACTCTAGCTCACAGAAGCATTCTAACGGGAGAAAACCTAAGAAGAAGGGGGTGGGAAGGCCCCAATAGATGCTCGCTCTGTCTTCAAGCAGAAGAAACCACAGACCATCTTCTACTAAATTGTTCCTACTCCAAAGAAGTCTGGTAGTTGGCTCTGGGACTGCAGAGTGTCGTCATCACACCCCAAGATATGAGCAACCTTCTCCAAAATTGGGATTCCTTCTGCCCTTTCCAGACTGAGAAAAAAGGCCAAATATCCACTCTGTGGAGAGTCCTCCCCAAATTCATCCTCTGGAAAATATGGTTGGAGCGAAACAATAAAATTTTCAGGGAACTCAAAAGAAGTCCAACCCAAGTTGCAACCAAGATACAGGCCTATTTTGGTGAAAGCGCTCCCTACTTCTGCCAAACAAAAAATTCTAGCATGCTAGAGTTGGAAGAGGAACAATGGTTGGCATAGTTTAAAATTCAAGCCCAGGGGGGAAAAAAGGACAACAACTCTGGCCAAGAAGCCTGGGAAATACGAAAGGAGAAACAAGATTTTGAAGACTGGAAGACAAAGGAAAAGAAACATATTTTTTCCTTTGACGGGGCCTCCAAAGGGAACCCAGGCTTGGCAGGTGGAGGAGAGATTCTAGAAAGCCCCACCGAATCAATGAAGCTAAGCTTTGCTTGGGGGCTCGGAACTGAAACTAACAACAGAGTAGTAGCCCTAGCCCTCTGGCAAGGGCTCAATCAAGCAATCAATCATAGCGTTCAAGATCTGGTAATAATTGGGGACTCCCGGATAGTAATCAAAGCCTTAATCCACCAAAGCAAACTCAAAAATGCAAAACTCAATAACCTCCTGGAGAAAATCCAACTCCTCCTTGGGAATTTTCGGTCTTATAAGCTTTACCATGTCTTACGAAACCTAAACGAACAAGCAGACGCCAAGGCCAATAAAGGAGTCCTCTTGACTGTTGGAACCATGCAACTTAATGGAACAATGTCCATAGTGGATCTGCCGTGACTCTAGGGAGAAATCCCATAAAAAAAGTAAAGTCGTGAGCTGGAAAGGGAAAGTTAGCATGAAAGAAGGATTTGAGCAAATCCAAAGCGCAACAAGACAAAGGCGCTTTAGGACAGCGCAAGTGGACAGAAGGTACAACCTAATGCATCATTCAGTCGTTGATTTTCTCTGGGGAGGAGACAGAGCAACAGGTCGCCCATCCCCTTCAGATCACGTGAATCATTTAGGGGATACGAATTGGGAGGAGACTGAGCTTAAATCGAGGAGAGGAACTCAACCCTCCATACCATCCTCACGCAGATACAACCAAGAAGGAATTCGGCCCAGCTACGAGAGGATCGAGCGCAGCACCAGGTCGCAAGGAGAAGAGAAAAAGTCATCGAAGATGGCTTCCAGCTCGGGAAGCAAGCCAAGCACAGAAGAAAGGCTGAATGCAATGGACGTCGCTCTGAAAAATTTAAAGCAAATGTTGAACTACCAGTTGGACTTTCTTCAAAATCTGGACATAGACGCAGGAAGAAGATTGGAGACGCTAGAAGGGGACATTACCACCACAAAATTTGAGATCACTGAGGAGCTCAGCAAACTCCATAAAGAACTCAAGGACCCTAAGAAAGAATTCGAGACCAGAATCACCCAGCTAGAGGAAAAAATGGCTCAGCTAAACAATGAATGGAAGCGAGATCTAGAGAAGTAAATCAGCATTCCAAGTCACGAAAGGGAGTTCTGCAATTTCTCAGCAAGGATGGCATTTTGTATAGAAGCCTTTGCTGTAAATAAATTTATAAAACTTCCCACCCCTGGAAGGTTAGTATAGCCTCCGGGACTATATTCGACTAGTAGAGCGTGTCTCACCATAGTTGTAACAGAACCAGTGGCTTTGCCACTGCCTTTCTTAATTAAAATCCATTAATCGTTCTTGTAAAAAAAAAACATGGTTTTAATTTTATTTATTTTTTAATTATGCATTTTAATTTATTTTTTAATTTTGTTTTTCTAATTGTTTTTTGTTTTAAAGGTATTTTTAATTTTTTTGGGGGCCTTTTTGTATTTTTTAATTTTCTTGCAGTTTTTCGTTTTTCCTTCATTTTTTTTGCTTTTTAATTCTTTTTAAAAATAATAAAAAAGAAAAAACTGGGGTTTTATTTTTTTTGTTTTTTAAAAAAATTAAAAAAAAAATGGAGTTATGATTTTTTTTAAATGTGTTTTTTTTTTTGTTTTTAACTTGTTTCCAGAGTATTTTACTTTTCTATTTTTTAAAGTAAATTTGTTTTTAAAAATAATAAATAATTTTTCAAGTAACAATTTAGGAGTTGATTTCGACTTTGTTTATCTGCGATGGTACCAATTCTGAAGGTCATGGTCTCAATTAATTCATAATTTTAACTCAAAAAAAGGGGGTGCTACTGGTAGCATCATTTTTCTATTCGAAGGTTGATTTTAAGGTTTTTGTTTGGTTTTCAAGGCCGCAATTTCAAACAAGCCAGAATTTTAACCACCTCCAAAAAATGGTGTTACCGGTAGCATCACTTTTGATTTTGGGGTTGATTTTGGTGTTTTTGACTCATAAGCTAGAGTTCTCGTTTTGAGGTCACAATTCCCGTTAAGTCGGTAACTATGTTGAGAAGACAAGAAAACATTAGGGGTGAGTATGGCTTATTTCCCATAAACAAGGAAATAAGGCGATGTCCATATGGAAGCTTTTGGTGTCACCATATTTTCCCACAGAGCATTTGGTAGAGCATTGTGCCAATTTCTCTATTGATCAACTATAGTTCGCTTCAATATATAGATCAAGTTCTCGTTGGTAGATTATGTTAGAAAAACAGGATCGTGGAACAATAAAATAAGACAAATACAGAAATAAAACACAGAAGATACACAATACAATAGAGACACAGATACACGTGGTTCACCCAGTGTGGGCTACGTCCACTAGAGAAATTGTCAGGTTCTTCATTTTATTATCTAGCAAAATGAAGGGATACAACCTACAGCTTAACTGTTGTAACTTCATCTTCTTCCTCTCACAGTCTCCTCTCTCATAATACAATAATCACACACATACACATCCACAATACAATTCCCTCATAAAAGAGAGTTGCCTTCTAGGGGGGAAATCCCTAAAATAACTTCTATCGTTAGATCTGTGACCTTATAATGAACGATCGAAATTGACTATGAAATTACAATATTTTACACTTGGCAATTTTTCTCAATATTTTTCTTTGAGATAACTACCCCCAAATCCTAGACCCCCTTGGCGACAGTTGTGGGGGGCAAGGCCCCCCACACCCCCCGTTAAGTAATGGGGTCCAAGCATGGCTGAAACAAATCTCTGAATCAGGAAGATAATCGGGCTCCACAACCAACAATCTCCCACTTGGAGACTGATCACAACAACTCCATTGTTGTTGTACTTGTTGAACTATACTCCACCTTGGACCTTGAAAATTTCTCATCTTCACCTTCATGCTTGAAGGCCAACTGAAACTAAGAAGAAACGCAGTTTCTCCTTGGTTAATCCCTTTATTAACATGTCTGCGGGATTATGGCTAGTATGTATCTTTTCCAACTTCAAATGTTCATCTTCCAAGACGAATCATATGAAATGGTACATGAGTTGTATATGCTTAGTCTTTGAATGGAAGACTGAGTTCTTTGCAAGATGAATGACACTCTCATTGTCACAGTACAACCTGTTATTCTCTTGTTACTTTCCCAATTCAAGGGGGTGAGGGAGAAGGCAAGAGCGATAGCGGGG
>ML795754.1:427480-446537 GCA_009831015.1 Picea engelmannii
CCCCCCCTTTTGTCCCCCCCCAGACTCCCCTAGCGACACTTTTGGGGGGGAAATCCCCCCCACACCCCTTGCTAGGGAATGGGGTCCAGGCACGGCTGAAACAAACCTCTAAAGCAGGAAGATAATCAAGCTCCACAACTAACAGATTCAACCACACCATTTACCTGAGGGTAGTAGTTAGTTGCATATCTCAAGATAATTCCTTTGTCTAAAGAAAACTTAGTTAATTTTAAGAAATAAAAATATATGGCATTGTCCAAAACAAGAGTAGTGGGCACTCCAAACCTGGTGATGTGGTGTTGTTCTAGTAAATTGATCACTGCATATTTGTTTAACTTTGTCAGTGGCATTGCTTCCATCTATCGTGTAAAATAATTAGTGGTGGTCAAGATGCACTTTATATGTTGCTTCTATAAATGAGGATTGATATCCCTGATGATTTCCAACCTTTATTGTTCAAATGGTTCTTCAACAGTTATAGGTTGCATCTGGCACATTTCTAGCAGACTTTGTAGCTCCTGGCATAAACACATGAGTCTTTGAAGATTGTAGGCCAGTGGTAGCCTACCCTCAAAATTTTGTGAGCTATAGTATCTCCAGCAAAATGTCCTCCTACTAACCTATCATGTATCTCTCTAAGAACTCGGTCTGCATCATGTTTCTCCAAGCATCGAAGGAGAACGTTTTCATAATTTATTCTTAAGAGAATACCATTGATGAGTTGATAATGTGTCAATTTGATCCTCGGGGATCTCTTCTATTTGGGATTAAGATGATTGTGAACAGTTCCATGTTGCAAGTATTGCTTGAAATCATTGTACCAAGAGTCATCAAGTGTTGGCACATAAGGAGATTATTGCATGCATAGTGATAGTTCTTCTTTCCAACCATCTTCATGTTGATCCCTGGAGTCTAAGGATTCAATTGTTAGCTTACAAAGACCTTGAGATTTCACAATGTTGGCAAGTTTAAATTCAAGGTCATACTTGTGCATAGTTGTCTTCCAATTTTCCCGATGTTCTCCCAACTCTTTCTAAACAAAGAGTGATCTTACCGCTGGGTGAGGTACAATCACTTTGGTGTGGTTCTTCATAATGTAGGGTCTGAATTACTTGATGACTTTGTGGACAACAAAATATTGTTTGTCCACTATAGGGTAATTCAATTTGGACCCCTGTAGACCAATGTTCATAAACAAAATGGGGTGTTCATTCTCTTGCTTATCCTTTTGAGTGAGCATTCTTGCAAGGGAATAATCTGAAGTAAAAGTATATGGCAAAAATTCTTTGAAAAAGTCTAGGCTTTGCAATGCAAGGACTACCGCTTTTGGAGCCTTGACTTTGTCAAATGCTTCTTTTTCAACAAATTTCCATTTGAACTACACATCCTTTCTAATCATCTGCTAAAGATGTTTCACTATTTTTGTGAAGTCTAATACGAATCTTCTCACAAAATTTATCTTTCCAAAGAATGATTGCATGGATTTTTTGTTGTTTGGTAAAGGAATCTGCATAATTTATTTTTTCCATTTTGGATCAACAGAAACCCCATGTTTTGAGATGACATTATATAGTAATCTTCCTTCTGAAATATCAAAGATGTTTTTCTTAGGATCCAAAGATATGTCGTATTTTTTGCATCTTTCAAAAATATGTTTCAGATGATGAGAGTGACCTAATATTTTCTTAGAATAAATGGTTACATCATCAAGATAAACCACTAATTTTTGATTGATTAAACCTTTAAAATAAATGTTTGTGGCACGCTTAAACATCACTCCCGCGTCAATTTAACCAAAATGCATTATGCAGTAAGCAAAAGTTCCCCATTTTGTGTGGAAGGTGTTCTTTAGCCAGTCTAGTTCTCCTACGAGAACTTGGTTGTAACCCAAGAACCCATCTAATAAAGAGAACATTTATGAGCCTAAGATGAGTTGTAATATTTTTTCCATAGGAGGAAGAGGCTAGTTGTATTTGTTAGACACCTAATTCAAGTTCTGGAAGTCTACACATAGCCTAATATCCCCTGATTTCTTTTGGAAAAGCACCATATTGGACACCAACATTGAATGACGAACCATGAAAATGATTTAAGCATCTACTAGTTTATTTAGGTCTTTTTGAATGAGAGGTTCCAATGTAGAATGCACTTTTCTTAGTTTGTGTTGGAAAGGCTTATAACTTCTTTGATTGGTATGATGTGTTGGATGATTTGGGTGTCATATGTTTTCATATCTTCATAAGTCCATGCGAAGACATATTTATACTTCTTGAAGAGCTAAGTAAAGGTGCATCTTTCAACTTCCAAACAACAATTTCCCATATTGATAAACTTGGGATTCTCAAGGGTTCCCATATTGAACAAGAAGTGGATCATGGTATAATTGCTTGTCTTGGAATTGGTCGTTATTTTGAATCTAGATTGTAAATCAAACAACTTTTCCAGAGTCGGTACATTCCTCAGGACACAATTACCATTGATGTGATTTGTTTTGTTATGACATTTTTGAAATTCTTGCTAATGTTCTTCATCATTTAAAACATCTTTGAAAATACCAACATTGGTGAGAAAATCTAGTATCTATGAATCATCTTTGAACAGCCTCAAGTTTGTGATGTTGTCTGGTATAGATGGCCTGAAAAGCATTTTAACAGTAAATCCATTGTTTAAAGGGGTGAACCTAGATGTTGCATTAACTAATGTATCAGAAACAATGTTATGAGAACGAGGAATGGAAGCAATATTAAATCCATAAAAATAGTTAAGAAGTCTCCATACCTCTTGTTGGTAACCTTTAAGATGGGGGGATAGGAAATATGTTGAATTCTTTACCTGTCTAACAATAATTTCAGAATCACCAAAAACTTTCAAACATTTTACCTTAAGATTTATGGCTTTCTTCAAACCTCTAATCAAGGCTTCATATTCAACAGTGTTGTCGGTGCATTAAAACTCTAACCAACAAGAAATCAAGGTCTTGTGTTTCCATGGATAAATTAAGGTACATCTTGCATTGGCTCCCTCTTGTGATCTGGAACTATAAAAAAACAAAGTCCAGATGTTAGTTTCTATAGATAAGTTAGTTTAACTAGTGATAATTGTTTCTACTATATTACAATCATTTTCATCAGTCCGAGTGCAATGAAGGGGTTCAAAGTGGTTGTTTGGTTGAAAAGGTGATGGTTGAGCTATATAAAAACCATATTCAGTCTCCAAAAATCAATTACCCAAAACTGATAGGCTCATTATTACCTTCTAATTCCATAACAATATGCTTCATGTGGACTTCATTGTCTACCTTTATTTCATTTTTTCTTCCCTTGTACAGTAGACATAGGTGAGACCAATCTATTGAGAAATAACCCTGAAATTTCTAAGACTAGCCCCTGCTCAATAACAAACCATAAGCCTTAGAAATGTCCACAACTATAATGTCAGTACAACATTTATCTTTTGACAAACAAAATATGGAATGGCATTGGAAGAAGCACTTGAGTCCACCAAACAGTTATGCACATTGAAATTAGAAATTTCTAACGTCAAGAGGAAAGTTGGGGTCTAAGATTTGGAGTGTATCCCTATGCTCACTATATTAATGGTGGATTTATTACATGTTTGTCCTCTTTTTTAGGTTCGAAAGTTTAGGAACTGATGTCTACAGTTGTTGTTGTCTTAGGTAGAGAGGGAAGGGACTTGAAAGTGTTCATAATCAGGTCTCTCTATTGTGGAAGGGTACAAATGTCATATAATGAAACATTTTCTTTGGTCTTCTTCATATCCTCTATGAAATTTCAATCCATTGAATGCATGATCATATTTACAATATTTTTGGTTGGTTGGGAAGTGCTTGGGGTAGCTTTGGTCTAAGAAGAATTGTTTTGTTTCTAAGTTGTAACAGGGGGGGAAATTTTCCTAGGAGCAGAAACAATTTAGCAGGAATAGTGGTGTCTGTTACAGGCCCTTTACTCCTTATATTGTAATGTTTTGTGATGGTCTTAGTGTCATGAGTACCCCCTAGTGATATTTCCTTGTGTGCCTCATCGCCAAATTCTAAAGACCATTCCCATAGAAATAAGGTGGATTCCTCAATGGTATCCCCTTCTTCAATTGTTGCCTCATTTGTTGTTTCTTGGGGTTGGTCAGCAGTGGTGGATTGTTGTTCCAAAAGTTGATTGATGCCCAGATTCATGAAAATTATCCACTGAGGATAGGTTTTCTCTGAGTGGTTAGTTTGATGGTAAGAAAAAAAATTATCGATGCCAAATTCATCAATGTTGAGGTTGATATTTGAGGCCTCGGCTAGTTTAGGTTGGTTGTTTTGTTTCTTGTGAAAAGTTCGAAAGGGTTTGCGATGAGATGACCCTTCACCGGTGTTTTTCTCCAAGTCTACCACCTCATTGGATAACTTCTTAACTAGTTTGAGCACATTGTCTAAGTCAGTGGGTTCTTTCTAAGGTGGCTTGGTCAGCAATAAGGGTTTCTTATTGGTTTCTTTATTATCTTTTCTTCCTAGATTACTACCTATAGACACCATTTCCTTTTCTACATCCTTTGCTTCCTCAAATTTTTTTGCTACGGTTGTTTTGTCTGCTCTTTTAATAAACATGGTTGTAGAGGGATGCAAGGAAGAAGTATAGTGCTCTACATTCAATGCTTCAACAGGTTCAACATCAACATGAATTTATTAAGGATAGTCATGAAGCATTGGTTAAAATATTTTATCTTTTCCTTATTTTCCATTTTGATGGAAATTGATTCTCTAAGAATGTTTGCAAGGTTTTTCTCTTTCCCAGATTTGTTCAAGAAATCTCTCTCAAACACATCCTAGATTTTTATGGACTTGATAGGTAAATTGTAATACCACGTGGATGCCATATTTTCAAAACTGTAGGGAAAAAATCTATAGACTACGTCTTCATGTCCCACACTCATAAGTTTGATTGCTTGGTAGAAATTATTTATATGGTCTTCTGGAGAACATGACTTGTCAGGGTAGAATTTGGGAAAAACCTTTCTGGGCTTTTGGGAAAGTCATGCAAAAGTCCTGGCAAGTTTAAATCTCCTTGTGACATCCATGCGGGGACATGGTTCTTGTTACTTTCCATATTGGGATTCCTCCCATTGTCCTCATCAGATTCAGAATCGGATTCAGATTCAGAATCGGATTCAGATTCGGAGGTGGAAGGAGTGGAACCTGAAGGAGTGGATGGTACTTAGCCTAAGGGCTTTGGTATTTCCTGCAAGGAAAACTCAACTAAGTCTTCAATGGAGTCAAAAATAACATTGGACTAAGTTATAGGTAGATGGGTAGATTGTCTTCTGTGAAATGAAGATGCTACGAGTAAACGATCGATCTATTTTGCAAGGGAATAGGTTATCCATTAGGCTTTGTTGACATCGATGTCTGAAACAATGTACAAGGTTTCGAGTGGAGGTTCATAGATTTCAACAACTAGGCTATCAAGAGTAGGGGGGGAATCTTTGTAAGGATTCTCCAATTCAAGATTATCCCATGTAGTAGGAAAAAGGATAGACTTTGTTTTACGGTGAGTATTATCAAAAGTTTGGCCACGTGAATATCGAAGATTTTGCTAGCCATACAACTTCATCCCTCTTTCTAGTGCCAAAAAATATATTGATGTGGGTGAAATTCCCTCTAATAGATAGGGGTACTCCCTAATATGAAATCCCAATTAGAATTCACACCATTTGGTATAGGAGTGCCATCCGTATTTTGGCCCGGTATCCATTGTTGGTATGAGGGGAATATGAGTGGTTTGTGGAATGATTAAAAGCGGTATGTGCAAGTATGAGCTATGCTAAATGCAGGAAATCAAATAAAATATAACCTATCCTAGCTAGGAGCAATAAATATATTGATTGAATAGATATTAATGTAAGCAATCCCTCCATATAAACCCTACAAAGATAGTTGTTATATGGACAAAGACTAATAACATATATACATAAACAAATGCATGAAAAAAAAATGTATGTTGCAATAACTCATTCATTCTTATTTATTCATCATCTCAGACAATTAATAATTGTTAAAGAAACAAAAAATATGTAAGAGAAGTCTATAAATGAATAGTCTAACCTTAAAACATTTCACAATAACTAGAATTTCACTGGAAGCAGTTCACAACAAACAATCATAAAAAAAATTGCTTCCCCTCCGTCAAAATGGCCCTGAGGGATTCTTTTTATTAAGCTTTCAAAAAAGTAGTTCTCCAAAATTACAAAATGGAAGAGCCCCTTCTAAGTGGGTACGCTTTGGATTATATAGTTGAGTTTGGTAATTGTTTCTTAGGACTTCTTGAATTCCCAAGTAACACTTACAAACTCTTAATCTTCCCTATTCCATTTCTTTCTACTTTACAAAAATAAAATTGAAATTTATGAATTCGAGTTTATTTCATGATTCCCCTTTGTCCTTATCTCTAATACATGTTGCCCACACTTCATGATAATCTGAAATTGATATTATTCTACAGAACAACAAAAATTCTAATGTAACTTCATCGGTTGTCAAGTTTTGGGATAATATTTTCACATCCCTTTTTTGGTTAGCCAAGAAATATTGAATTAGACTTTGAGATTTGGATGCATTTTTTATATGTTCATCCATCAGGGAATCGGTTACCCTCTGTGGGATTCTGGTAGCTAGTTCTCAAGAGTGCATGGCCTCCTCCAATCCTGCTTGTATTTTCTCATCTGGCTTGGGTTGACTCAACTGTCCAATTTTGGGCAGATGGCATTTCATGGACAAAATAATGGTTGCCTTATGGAGCCTTGCACATACACCAAGGGGACTCTTCAAGTACCTTTCCAACTTTTCTCCTATTTGATGGCAGTTGAAAAGGGAAACATAGCTCATTTCACTTTCCTAGCCATTTATTCTTGGGAGGACTTCAAGGGCATATAGGTTATCCTTTATCCACATTTTCATCTCATCCAAGCCCACTCTTATCCCAACAAACTCAATGTTTTTGGTCTTGGTTTTGTCTAGTTGTGTTAAGATTTGAGAGGCCTTCTTCTGAAACTCTTGCACTCCAGTATATATTTCTTTGTCCAAGTTATGAATTAATTTACTTACCTATTCGGTGCTTATCCTGAACTTCTGGATGTTGGTTCTATCACCCTTGTATAATTGTACCTCTTATTCTAGTGTCTTGACTCTTTCTTTATATTCTTCAATATTCTACATCATATTCTCTACATTTTGCTCAGACACCTGAGTAAAGGACACACCAACCAAAGCAATAGCCAAGGGGTATTCCTTGATATTCTTGACCACATATTTCTCTATGGTGTCTAAAAGTAGGGCCACTCTATAAACAAGTAACCTTCTCATGCTCTACTAGACAATCTTGCCTAATTATTTATCAAATATGAAAGAGTTCAGATTTGCTACTTTTTGGGCTTTGAAAGGTGTGAACAACCCTAGTCCTAATAGAAAGTGCCCTCTAGATAGAGTTGCATCTGAAGATGTTCTCGTCATGTCGGTATCCATTGGATCTATGCCTTGTGCTTCTTCCTCTATCTTCTTGTTCTCTTCTTCTTTTCTTTTAATTT
Source organism: Picea engelmannii (assembly GCA_009831015.1). Taxonomy (NCBI): domain Eukaryota; kingdom Viridiplantae; phylum Streptophyta; class Pinopsida; order Pinales; family Pinaceae; genus Picea; species Picea engelmannii. Next base: position 435,059 of record ML795754.1, read on the forward strand.
ATTCTTCTTCTCTCTTTCTCTATTCTTTTTGTTCCTTGAGAGCTCTTTCTTTCTCCCTTTGTTCTTCCTCTTTTCTTTTCTACTTAATTGTTGCTACTTTTTCTTTCTTTATTTTATACTCAGCAACCGCTTCTTCTTCTTTTATTTCTTCTTAGTTGTTATTGTTGTTGTTTATTTTGCCTCTTTTCTCTTTTGTTCTGCCTCAGCCTTTGACTTGTTTTATGCTTCTAATTTCTTTTTATTTTTTCTTTTGTAGCCTTGGATTTCTTCTCATCTTGTATCCTTCCTTTATGCTTAGAGATTCCTCCCCTATTGAAAATATTTTTTTCATAAGTTCCTTTCTGTCTGTGAATTTCTTCTTCTTCCCTATCTTCAGACTTGTAACTCCACCTATACTTGTAGGTCTGGCAATGCTTGTTGACGACTCTCAGAGGGTCGTGCCTACGAAATATTTCTTTGCTAAAGTGGAAGGTGGTTGAGGTTTCAAACTCATCCTAAGCCTCCTTCACATCTTAGAAGGAATAAGCACCAACCGAGGGGGGTAGTGGTGGCCAAATCATCTTTTTGTCTATATTTATGGATACCCCTACCCCATGTACTAGAGTTTGGTAAGTTATTTCCTGCAAAACAAGTTTGTCAGGAATCAACTTGGGGAGTAGGTGATCGAGTTTGATGGAACTGTATACTATGATATATGTTCCATATTCCATCAGGTACCAATCCCCTACCTTTCCTACTACATCCAATGCTTTACCTAACATACAAGGTGTGGGGGCACATAATAATACTTGAAACAAAGGGATAAGAAATTAGTTGCAAATTTGTTGATATCTTGTGTGGTACTTGTGCTACCAAAGGAATTTACAATAGACATGGATGGGGATATTTTCCGACTGCCAAGCCCAACCCATCTCTGGGTAAGTTTGGATCACACACATTACATTTAGCATATAAGAAGCCATATGAAAACTAAGGTGCCTCCTTAGAGGCAAGTGTTTTGTTGCTTATATGGACTTTGTTGGTGTAAAGGATAAAATATCAGCCCAGTTAAATATTGATCAAGTAGTGGTGATGGAGTGAATTAGAGGCACCCATGTCACCCTGAATTTCTAAGCATTGATTTCTCCATACAATTTGCATAGCATTACTACTGCATATTGGTGGGGAGGCCTAAGTAGATTGGTTGGGTAGTAATATGATGCCCTCATCTTGAATTTCTTTCCTAGCACCCACCAATTATTCATAAGATCTTCGGGTTTGTGAGGGAATTCCTTCACCCAGTATTCATCTAATGAAATATCTTCTAAGGCAATTGATAGAACAATGTGAGCATTGATGGATAGAAGGAAGAAACAAGTTTTCCTTCTGTGTTGATTATCTACCTATTCTCTATATTTGTGTGCCTAATATTCCAATATTTGGCCTTAGTGTAAGGGAATATTGATGAATGTGTAGCTATTCTATGCAATATGGAATGTCCAATGGCTTGATGTACGGGGAGATCTAGATATCCTTTTGGAAGTTGTGGGAAGGTCTGGTTGGTAAACATCTGATATATATCTCTCCCTAGAGGAATGAGGTGTCCTTGTCGATGACACATTGGGTTTCATCGTACATAGGACTTGGAGTATCTATTTCTACCTCTTTTTCTTCTTTCCCCAATGAGACCTCAATAAAAGGGTATTTTTCAGCTCTCCTTATGTATGTAGACATGATTGGTCCTGTGGAAAACCCACGTTATCCTAGTAGAAAAATATGTTTGTTAGCACATGTACAACCACCAAGTAAGGAAGATAAAATGTATCATAATTCTTAAACGAAATCCTTATCTATAAATTCTTATAATGGTGCCCATGGTGATCTTAAAATTATCACAGAAGTTGAGAGATGACTTCACAGGGAGAGGAGTGACCAAAATTTTCCTTGTGTATGGGCTCAAAACCTTCCTTGCAATTAATGTTTTTTCCTTTTTCTTTTTGAAAATAAATGATCATGGGAAGGGGTTTTGGTCGATGAAAGGAAAATGACACCATGTTGGTCTCTTAGTGGAGTAGACAAGGAGAAATCTCCCCAATGATTGCTAGAATGGTCGGGAAATGAAAAATAAAAGGGCACAGAGATGAGGTAATCAGTATCGACACACGAACTCAATAGGACAGGGTTAATGATTGTGGGACAGTTTTTTTATTTATGTGGTTTTATCCTTCCCCTTCGTTATGTGGTTTAACTGTGAATGATTTCCATTTTCCCTTATCTATTAAACAAAATATGTTTGAATAGTTAGGGATGGGGTTTTGATGCATACCTATTGAATGTGTGTGAGATAGTTGAAACAGGGTTTCGACCATGTGACAGTGGGGGGCATATCGGTGCTCTCAAGAAATCCTGGTGAACGTGACTCTTTGGCATGGAAATGGAATTGAATCATGTTTGAACAGGTTTTCGGGGGGTTTAAAATGAAGTTTGGGCACAAAAACCAATAAAAGGTAATAGTACGGGTAATTTAACTTATGCCACATCATCCCCACACATGCGCGTTTGAGATTGTGGGTCCTACTGTATCGATGGGTGAAATTATTTTCTTCATTGATGTATTGGTGAGAGATGAATATATTTCCTTGATGTATCGAAGAAGAAGAAATATCTTGTGACGCCAATGTATCGACGAGACAAGTGAATCATTCACCAACGTGTTGGCATGGCATGAAGGGAAAATCTCAGACTGTTGATGTAATGGAGAGAGAAATGAATCACTCATCAATGTATCGGCAAGAAGAGAATACATTGATGCGTCAGTGTATCGAAGAGGGAATCAAATCCTCCGTTGGTGTGTTGGTAGAGAAAGAAAATGTATTGATGGTGCATCGACAAAGGGAAACGATGTTGGAGTATTGGTGTATCAGCATGGAATGTGAATGTTTCATCAATGTGTTGGTGAAGGGAAAAGATAATGGACAGTCGACATATCAGAAAAGGAAACAAATCTCCCATCGTTCTATCAATGAAGGGAAAAAATATCAAAGAGCCAATGCATTGGCAGGAAATGTGAATTATGTTGTGTCGACACACTCTTTATCAGCAGGTGATGCAAATATTTCGTTGACACACTATGTATCGGTGAGTGATGTGGATCTTCTATCGATACACCATGTATCGACATTGAATGGAAACCTTTTACTTTGAATTCAGTTAAGTCTAGTGGGAAAGGGAAAATGGAGCTAAGAGCTTAAAGAAACTTTATTAATGTAGAGCATTGAGATTTGATAAAAAAAAGTGGTTCGAAATTTCAGAGAAACAAAGATAGGGGGGGGAAGATTCATTCACTTAGAAATGAAAGCTTGTTAAAATAAAATTGAAGAATTTTTTTGGGGAGGGGTTGTTGCTAGAACAATAGTTTTGAACTTCATGATCATCCTAGCCCATATCCATTGGAATGGGTAAATAAGGATGCAAATCTCAAGCACAAAATAGCGTAAAATCAAGTTTGCTATAAGTGCAGATTGTATTGATGAAGTGGAGTTAGATGTAGTACCCCTTGACATGTGTGGTGTGGTGTTTGGAAGCCCCTACATGTATATGAGGGATGTGATATTCATGAGAAGAGAAAACTAGTACTACTTGATCAAGGATGGAAAATATTATATCATCAACGCACACAAGGGTAACTCAAAGATCTCTTTGGTAAGTTTCAACCAAGCCCAAAAGTTGATCAGTTCTAGTAAGAAATATGTATTTCTTTTCTTAAGAGAGAATCAATCAAATGATGAATCAATAAGAGTAAAGGAATCCCTAGAGGGATATACTAAAGAGCATAAACAACAGTTGGAGGAGTTTTTGAAGGCATATAGAAGATTGTTCCAAGAGACTAAAGGGTTACCACCTAAGAGGGAAGTGGAGAATGAGATACAATTGTTTTATGACTCCCCATTACCAAATATTGGGTTGTATAGACCATCTACTCTAGAAGTAGATGAAGCGAAGAAATAGTTGCAATTGCTACTAGAGCAGGGAATAATTCAACCAAGCACCTCACCTTGTCGGTCACCTATCATCATGGTACCCAAGAAGGATAGGACTTAGTGAATGTGTATTGACTACATAGATTTTAACAAGATCACACTCAAGAATCGGTACCCTCTGCCTAGGATCAATGATTTGTTAGATCAGTTGTAGCATGCCTAGTACTTCACCAAGTTGGATATCAAATCAACATACCACTAGGTATGTGTTAAAAAGAAGACACCTAGAAGATCGCTTTCAATACAAGGTAAGGTCTATATGAATAGTTGATTGTGCCTTTTGGTTTATGTAGTGAACCAACTACATTCATGTGATTGATGAATGATGTATTGTGCCCCTATTTAGATTCATTTGTAATAGTGTATTTGGATGAAATATCGGTTTATAGCTCTACCAGGGAAGAGCACATATCACATCTTGTGTAGGTGTTAGAGACTCTAAAAAAGCATTAGTTACTGGCTAACCTTAAGAAATGTGATTTTTCTCAGCAATTGTTGATGTATTTGGGGTACGTGATCGGTGGGGGGAACTTAAGATAGATCACACAAAGATGGAGGCCATCCTCAAATGGTATGTTCCTACTAATGTTTTTAAAGTTAGGACCTTTGTCATGGAAATGGAGTACCTATGGAATTTAACATCATCCTTTTTAGTGGTAGTTGCACCACTCCATGACATAAAAAACAATGGTAAGCAATTCCAGTGGGGAAAGAATCCAGAGAAAGCTTTTGATGAGCTAAAAAAAAAGAGAAATCAAGCACTAGTCCTTGCATTACCTAAATTGTAGAATCCTTTCGAAGTGGGGACATATGCAAGTGGATATGTTATGGGAGTGATCTTGATGCAAGGAGGTAAGCCAGTATGTTATCATTATAAAAGGTTTCATGGGGGAGTCATGAACTATCCTACATATGATAAGGAATGTTATGTTTTGGTTCAAGTTGTTAAGAAGTGGAAGCATTATTTGATGTGTAAGGACACCATTATCCAAACCAATCACCAGTCACTACAGTATTTACAGGCCTATAGTAACCTTCAACAAACTAGACACTACAAGTGGATGGGATTTTTGTTGCAGTTTCATATAGTCATCAAATATAATGAAGGAAAAATTAATAACTTGGAATATATGCTTTCAAGGCCACCCACATCCCATATTACAACTTTGGGAACTCTTATGTATGTGGAGACTTTTACCCATGATGCATACAAAGAGGCATACACAAAAGATTGTGACTTTAAAGAGGTGTTTCAATAGCTACAGGGACAAATTTTCATAGAAGAAGGTGATGGTAAGGATGCCTATCTTCTCTAGAATGGATTTCTCTACAATCTAGATAAGCTTTGTGTTCCTTAAGGTGAAATATTGCAACTTATCAAAGAGGCTCACGCCTCCAATGTTGCAGCACATTTTGGTGTTGGGAAGATAGTTGCTAACTTACAAGGGTATGTGTATTGTCCCAGAATTCAAGAATATGTAGCTTGGTATATTAGAGGATGCATACTTTTTTGTACCAACAATATCAATAATAGAAAGGAAGGTTTATACCATCCCTTACCTATACCTACTCAACCCTGGGAAAACATTTCCATGGATTTTATGAGTGGCTTGCCAACAACTAGGAAGGGACATGATTATATATTTATGGTAGTTGACGGGTTCGGAAAGATTTGCATTCTTATGTCTCATAAAAATACCATCAAAGAATACGAATCAACAAACATGGTCTTTGAATAGGTATGGGCGCACTTTGGGATACCAAGGAGCACCATCTCAGATAGGGATGCCTAATTTCTCGATGCCTTTTGGACTAAACTTTGGAAAAGATGGACATCAATTTGAATAGATATACAACATTCCATCCATAGATAGATGGGCAGAAAAAAGTATTCAATAGGACATTGGTTCAAATTTTGAGGGGTTAAAATCAAAAGCATCCAAAGACCTTGGATGAAAATTTCATCTATATTCAACACTCTTGTAATAGAGCAGTCCATTCTTCTACCAATAAGTCCCCTTTTGAAACTTGATTTCAGTATTTGTGCCTTCACCCTTGGATGTTGTATATTGACAGGAAGGAGGAGTGAGGGAAGATTTCATAGGAGAAGCATTCAAAGAAAATAAATTTGTTGAAAAGATTAGATAGATCTATTTGCAAGTATAGGAGATGTTGAAGAAGTCATAGGAAAGGTACAAGGCCTGACATGACTAGCACAAGACTAAGAAAGCATTCAATGTGGGAGAAAGATTTTGGTTGCAACTAAACAAATAAAGGCTATAATGTCATGGTAATAAGATCAAGTCTCTATAGTATCGTACTTTTGAGGTATTGGAGAAGGTGGGTGATAATTCCTACATATTCAATCTACCCCCATATATGCACATTTACTCAATAGTGAATGTGGAAAATATGAAACTCTTTGATCATTCCATGTTGGATTAGGAAACCAAGGAGTAGGTCTTATCTACCATAGAAGAATTAGTACCAAAATCTTAGATAGATTTTCCAGAAGATACAATTTTTAAAAAGAAGTCCAAAACTACCAAATAGGGGCAACATGACCTTTGGCAGATTAGGTTGAAAAGACACCTTCTAGGCAAGGAAAAATGGTACTCGGAGGAGAAGGTAGAGGAAATTTTTTCTCACCTCATTCAGTAACAACTCTTAGGGACCAAAATCCTCTTTAAATGGGGAGGTAGGATCTATAATGTATCATTATATAATTTTCCATCTATCTTGGTACTTTCTGGGTGGAAAAATTGGCGGAATTGTCTTGTAGGACCCATTTTAGTGCAGGTCTTGATTTGGATATTTGGGGTATGGAACCTTCTAGATCCATTTTTAGGCATAAAATGACACTTTTGGTGTCAAAACCATGTGCATCATTGTTATACATAATGAAACATTTCCAACAGTGCAAAAATCACCTCAACTGGAACTTGTATGTTGAAATTATAACTCCCACAAGTTGACCTACCTTGTTTACCACCATGGTACTGATTGGATGTCAGGTCATCCCCCATTACTAACGCATATGGACTTTCAGGAATATTCTAGAAGATCCAAAACCTAACACTAATTAAGGTTTGAGGCATGCAAAAACCCTAACCCTAGACAATTATCAAGCTATGTTAAATATTGGGACCCTTGGAAGGGAGGGGGTTCCATTCTTTTAGCATTGTACTTGTTCCATAGTTGACTAGAGAATCTAGGAGTGCGAGTAGAGAGATTGAGAGAGGAGGAAAAAGATTTCTTAGTAGCCATTTAGACCATAGTGTCAAAGGAAACTCCATAATGAGTGCATCTTTCTTTGTATTTGCATTTCTATAATTGAAGAAAAGAGAGTAGAGCACATGTCGTACATTCTAGATAGGTTTTCTCCCATTTCAGGTTTCCTAGGATATACTTGTGTTCATTTGTGTGGATGGTGTGTTTATTTGTTTGCTCTTTCATTTTTGTATTTCAATTATTTTTGTAAATTTGAGCAAGAAGTCGATGTTAATAAATATAAGATCTAAGGAAATAAACTTGCATAGTAAAATATTTTAGTATAATACAATATATGTTGTGACGAACTGTTCCAGTGGAATGTCCATGGTATTTTACAGATCAATAGGGGTCCTTAAATTCCCCTATGAGACAAATTCTTGGTTGTTAATACTCTTCCATGCACCAAAACCCAATAGAAAATATGAATCTTTAGGAGGAAATCCTTGCTCCAAATTCACTTCCAAATGGCCAATTGGGGACCTTTCTCCTTCTATTAATTCAAATATATCATCTTGACTTAATAAGATCCACATTTCATCCCCCACCCTCTCGAGTCTTGCAAATCAGACCTTAGTGGGTGTGGGGCGAATTATATGGCAGTAATTCGATACATTAATTATCAATATGGGTTTGTAAACTTATGAAATGCTAGGCACAATATATGCAAAGCCAATCTCAAAGTGTCTAACATGCCATTTTCTAGTGGACTACGAAGCAAAACTAACAGAACCAGTTGCTCATCTAACAATAAATATTCTAAGGTAGAATTGCAGGTTGAATATAAATCCTTATATTCAACAATACTTTGTGGATTCACTCTATGAGTTAGATTGGAAACCTTAAATTGAAACTATAAACAATAGAATTGAAAGAATTACTACATATAGACAAGATATTTATCATGAGCAATTGTCGACCAGTGAAGGATTGGTGATCATCAATTGCATCAATTTGCAGCTCTGACAATTATTTGTTAAGAGAATCACCAATTAAACTGATGGGAAATCAAGTATGAAACTCATTTTCTCACAAGCATTAATTGATCCACACAACAGAAATAAAATTGTAGAATTTGAACAAACTCACACAACAAAAAGAAACTATTGGACAACATATACCAAAGGGAGAGGCCATGTCTCCCTTGAAATACATTGCCAAGAAATACTACAGTGGAGAGCTCTTGATACGCAACAAGTTATTTATTCAAAAACCCTCCTAAAGATTACATTGATCCTCCCTTTATCCTCCTCCCATTACAATGATCTTCCTTACATTTATACATATGGATTCAATTCAAAGAAGGAAAATGGTTACAGCAAAATGAGACCAGATCCCAAATACATGGATCTACAACCATCACAAACTTGATTAAGGCAATGGAGTTTACTTAATGGTTGTTGGATATGTTCGAATAACATGGAATCACAACAACATAATCTTTAATTGAACTGTATTCCCAAATTTGTCCACAAAAGGCGTAACTATAGGAATTCAGTCGCTACAGGATTTCTTGGAAAATATTCCTTAAATATCTACCCATATCTCCCAATTTTTTTCTTTTTTTGATAATATGCCTGTTAAACACCCAATTTGGGGCATTCTGCACAAAACCCATGTCTTCAATTATTCTAATTTGTTTTCATCTGGATAGAAATTCCATGGAAAAATGGCTTCCAGAAACAAGCCATTAAAAAATTCCAGTAGTACTACATGAACAAGAAGATGTATGTTCAAGTAGTCACATAGATTGAAATTCCGGTAGTAAACTTATAAACTCAAATAATTTAAAAAACCACAAAGTCTATTCTAAATAAACATCAAAATATGGGGAAAATAAGAATTTAATGATTAATTGTCTTATGAAGCTCGGATGCAGTAAAGGCTTATAAAATGGACAAATATGGAAATATAAGTGACAAATAGGTGAATATTGAAGGATGAGTTAAGTGGAAATTGGACTAAAAGGTCATTGAAAACACGTCAATTCTGAGACTCAATAGTGGGGTGATATCTCTATCAAACAGTTGAGACAAAATTTCAAATTGATCCAAGAGAGGACTAGAGAGGTAAAATGTCTTCCAACCCAACCAAGATGGTCGATCCCCTTGCTCCTAGCATGATAGACCGTATAGATTTTAGATTCTATTTAAATAGATCCACTCCTTGATACCCAAGAGATCATTTTTTAGGGAGAGAGGTAGATTTCCCGTGATGTTTTCCTCCCAAAGCCTGATTAATTTTCTATTACTATGGACCCAACTCAGATGCTTCTCCAAAATAATTGTCAAGGATTTACAAAGACACCAAATTAGGGAGCCTACAGAAACAAATTTGGGGTCATCTAAACACCTCATCTAACTCTTGCTCAAATAATTTTTATATAAAGCCTCCTTCTACCATTCATTTATGCCTAAAATCGATCACCAAAAAATCGTTGCCCCTAAATCCACATTCATCAAAATCGGTCCTTTTATTGTCAATCCTCCATGATCTATGGGAACTCTCACCTTGGACCAATTAACAAGATAAAACTTTTTATAATTTGATTTACCCCTTACCACAAAAAATTTTGGACAGATTTTCCAACTTGAAGGCTAATACATGTTGGAGCTAGCAAAGTTGAACCTTGAAAAACTAGGAGAGAAAACAACATTGATTTGATTAAAGTCGCTCACATATCTAGATTCAACCATCTCAATACCCATTTCTCCATTTTATTCTCAATCTTCTACACTATTGGCAGTGAATCTTCAACTTTGTGTTGTTTTAGAGTAATTGAAATACCGACATAATGAGAGGATGACCATGGACTCACAAGAGCAAGCTCCATTATTTGGGAAATTATCCATGGGATAAAGAGAGGGGTGTTCCAACCATAATTGTTACTTTTTGTCTTTTTAATCAAACCCCTAAATGTCATTGTGTATTTGTCCACACTCTCTTTGAATCTTTCAACAACAATTAGGGAGATGCCTCCGAGAAAGAGAGTATCATCCACAAACTGTGAGTGATTAACTACCTTTACTCTCTTTGATATCATGATACCTCTGAGACTATTAGAAATTATTTCTTTCTTTGGCTTCCTTTCTAAGGCTTCTACCATAAAAATATAATGTATGGGTGACAAAGGTTATCCCTAGTAGAGTTCCCTTTGGATTTGGAAGAAAGTGACCAATCTCCCATTTACCAAAGTGGAAATCCATGAACAAACAATACAAGATTTGATCCATTTCAAAAGGAGCGAAGGAAATCCAAACTGCAAATAACTTCAAAAAGAAAACTATGCCTTACCCAATCAAATGTTTTTTTCTATATCAATTTTGATGACCATTTCTAGCTCTTGATTTGATCTATTGGAGTGAATGTGAATCACTTCTTAGATGAAGAGAATATTATATGTGATTTGATGTTGTTTCACAAAGCCTCCTTGATTTTATTATATGAGAGAGGGTAAAAGGTGGCAAAAATGATTTGTCAAGATCTTTATTAGGATCTTGTCTACAACGCTACAAGACGATATAGGACAAAATTTTGTGAATGAAGAAATATTTACTTCTTTTGGAATTAAATCCCATATATGATTTGTCGATATATTTATTAGGATCTTGTATGCAACACTACACAGTGGTATAGGACAAAAAAATTAAAAATGAAGAAGGATCTTGTATGCAACACTACACAATGATATAGGACAAAAAAATTCAAAATGAAGAATGATTTGCTTCTTTTGGAATTAATGCCAAGAAGGTCAAATTTATGTTGCTTCCCAATTTTTCCTTTAGCTGAGAGCAATTCAACATCTAATATAAGTCAAACTTAATTATATTCTAGTAGGATTTACAAAAATGCATGGTAAATTTGTTTGGCCCTAGATTTACACTTAGAGTCATGCATATATATGTGGCATGCAATCTATTTTTATTATCTTCTATTTAGTACACAAAGTAGATAGTAATTTGATTAGGTCAATTATTATTGCTTTGCTTTACAACACACATATGGGTATGTTATTGAGTGGTTTAGCTAGCTAGACTATAATGCTAGTTATGCATGTGCCATAACTTAAAATGATTTGATTGTATTTAGTGTATTGTTTGATCTCCTTAAGTGTCAAAATGTTTTCATAGCCCTAACACATCTAACATTAGTTGTGTCGCTAAAAAAATTGTTTCCTACAACATATGGGT